>JAADVZ010000059.1:0-68162 GCA_023335925.1 Pythium phragmitis | reverse complement strand
TGTGCGTGTGGATGTACGTACGTGCAGACAAATAATGGACGGGATCTCACGCCATCAAACGGAATGCGCCTGGCGGCAGCACGAGCTTGGGCTTGGCACTGCGGGGCTTTTGCTGGGCATTGATCTTCTCGAGCAGTAAGCGGAACGCTTCGACTTCCCGATCAACCGCATCAATCTCCGATTCATCATCACCTTCCGGTGATCCACCCGAGTCGTCTTCCTGGTCATCGTCGTTCTCGTCGTCTTGATTATTGGAAGCCATCGGGTTATCACCAAGCTGGTTCGATCGCGGTTTCATGCTTGCAGATGTCACAGGCGCCGACGCCGATCGCACCCGATGAGACGTGGCAGTATCCTTCGAAGGGCTCGTCTCCGGCGTCGACTCCGAGTCAGTCTGATTGTCTGTTGCACGGCGCGTCGCCACGCCATTCTTGGAGGCAGCCGTCTGGTTGGGCACCGCTTTGAACGGTGCACTGGTCTCGGCCTTCTTTTTCTTCTTCTTCTTGTCCTTCTTCTTCTTACTCTTACTCGACGACGATCCTGTCGCTGCCTGCTGCTGCTGCTGTTGGTCACGCTGGAGCTCGGCAATCTCTTCACGCAACAGCTCGGCTTGCACGGCGAGCGAGTGCTGCAGCGCTGCCTGGTACGCACTCTCAAGCTGTTCCAGCAAAGTCACAGCATTCATTAATCTCCAGGAAAAGACCTCCGTGATATCGTACCCTCTTCCGTACCTGCTCGCGAAACTTGACCGCCAAGACTTCCAGCAAATACTCCTGGGCGAGATGGGACGTGTTGGCCCCTGGGCACTCGGCATCATCGTCATTCTCATCATGCTCGTCATCTTCTTGATCGTCGTCATCGTAGCCGCCGTCGTCGTACGACGGCAGTGGACGCAGCGCAGCCATGTAGCTGCTAAACTGCTCGCCGCAGCGGATCAAATCCATGATAAACTCCGAGTGGTCCTCGCGAATAATGATATACCGTTCTTCTTTCTGGATCAGCCGCAGCAGTTCGTCTTCTTGGCGCTTGCCGACTTCCAGTGCCGCCAAATACTCGTCCGATAACAACCCGCCGTCGCCACCAGCGCTTGGCGGAATACCGCTGCGCCGCGCGGCCGCGCGACGAAATTGGTCGCCGTCCAGCTCATAATCAAACACGACTTCCTCGTCCTCGTCTATCAGTTCGTCGTCTTCTTCGTCGCCGTCCAACAAATCGTCTTCCTCGAGCGCGTGGCGGTGGTGGCGGCAGTGGTGGCCGTCGTCGGCGCATTCGTCGTCGTCGTCACACGCATCGTCCTCGTCCTCGTCGTCGCCCTCGTCCTCGTCATCTTCATCGTCGAGAAACGGAGGAAACACGCTAAACACGTCCTGCAACGAGCGGCTGCCCGATCGCCGACGCTCGAGGTCTTCCCACTCGGCAATCACATTGTCGTGGCACTCGCAGCAGAGGTTCTGCCGCACGAGGTACTGGTCCAGTGCTGCCAAGTACACATCGCGGTGGATCCGCAGCAACGCGCGCTTGGCCACGGGTGGCAGATCCTTCCAGAAATTAAGCAGCTCCTCGCGCGTGTACCCGCGCAGTTTGCTCAGCACGCCCAGCGTCCCTGGCGGCGACGGTGTGGGCTTGGCGCCAGTGCCTGTGGACACTGATTTCGAGCGGGTCTTGACCTTGGACTTGCGCGCAGCCTTGGGCAATCGCGCGTCGCCGTGTGTTGCGCTCGGACTGGCATACCACGGCGTGCTGAGAGAGCGAAATTATAGTGGAGAGCGTGATTGTGTCAGCAAGGGGTCCATGTCAAGGAGGTGTTGCTTGCCAGCAAAGGGTCGTACCGGTACTTCTTGGCCAGCATGAAGCCCGCTGCGCGGCGCAGCATCTGGTGACGACGCATGAGAAAATCCCTCTCCTTCTCGGGGTCGCTGTACAGCGGCGGCATGCTCTGCACGCGCTGCACGTGGGTCGTCGTGGAACGGCTCCCGCGGCGCGTCATTTTGCTCGGGCACCAGCGGTCAAGAGAAGGCAAATAGCACAGCAGTAGATAGCGCGCTGTCTCTTCTTTCTAATGAGCTCGCTTGTGGGGGCGTGGTGGTCCTGGATGCTACGCAAATACGCTCGAACGCGGAGCACTCGCGCGGCTACGGTCACCAAACACCTCTCGCAATTTTTGAGGGACTTGCTGGGTTTCTTTCCGAGGAATATAGGGAGGGACACGGACGCGACGGATGACTACCAGGTAGTCACATAGACTCCTCCGCATTGACTACTTAGTAGTCATTGACTATTGTCCTTCATTGCAAAACTGATCAATGAAATCTTAAACATATCTCAATTGCCGCTTAAGAACTACGATATCACCATAATAGACGCCATCAGACCCAGAAACTGCTGCGGAAAAAACGTCCCACCACTGCACGCCGACTCTTCCTCTTGGTCGGCCATGTCGAGCCTCGCGGCCGCTCGCGCCGACAATTTCTATTACCCGAATGACTGGCGCCCCGAACATGGCTCGCTCAACGCGTTCCACGGCTCCCACGCGCTGGGCAAGCGCGCGAAAGACCTCGCGACTGACGGCGTCTTGGTCGTGCGGTTCGAAATGCCCTTTAATGTCTGGTGTCTCCACTGCGAGAGGCACATTGGCCGCGGCGTGCGCTTCAACGCGCGCAAGAAGAAGGTCGGGATGTACTTTTCGACGATCCGGTACGAGTTCCGGCTCAAGTGCGCGTCCTGCAGCGGCGAAATGGTGGTCGAAACGGACCCGGAAAACCGCGGCTACAAGCTCGTGAGCGGACTGCAGAAGCAAACCACGGCCGCCGATGAGGACCAAGAAGAGGATCGAGGCGTGGAGCGTCTGAATGATCCGCAGGTCGGTCTCCAGGCGGCCGAAGACCCGTTTTTCCGGCTCGAACACGAGCACCAGGACAAGCAGCGAGCGAAGGAGCGAGCCCGCGGACTTGAAGCGGTCGTGGCAATCCAGGACAGGCAGTTTAAGGACGACTACAAGAGCAACGCCGCGTTGCGAGCGGGCTTCCGACAGAAGAAGCGGCATTTACAGGCAAATGCTCAGCGCGCCGTGGCGTTGGGACTCGGGATTCCCCTGCTGGATGCCGCAGAGGACGACGTCGTGAAGGCCAAGGCCACGGTGTTTCAAGGCTGTCATGGCAAGAAACGCAAGCTGGACAGTGGGAGAGATAGGGCGAGCACGACACCACGCGATGAAAGCTTTCAGTTCTTTGGCGACGACAAGGCGTCCAAGCTCCATCAGCTCCAGAAGAAGAAACGCGAGCAACGCCACGTGGGGCCAGTCTGCAGTTCGCAGAAGCGGCCTGCTGATCGGGTCTACGCGCGAGCGAAAGCGCTACTGGCGCGGCGGTGAGAGATGAGGTCAAGACGACGTAAAAGAGCAATTATGATATTCATTTTGGTAGTTCAACCGCCGATGAGATCGACGAGTTGCTGGAGGTCGCGTGCGTTCTCGCGTTGCAGTTCGATGAGTTCGTCCCAGCCACGGCCGAGTCGATCGAAGCGACGCACAACCCAAAGCAAGCCCAGCAGAGCGATGACTGCCACGACACACTGCCACTGATCGGGCGACTGGTGGACACTGTGAAGAAACTGGTCCAGTGCCTTCCATGCCATGCCCAGCAGCGTCTTTGCAAGGCTCCAGATCTGCTCGATGGTCTCGCGGATCGGTAGCTCCCTACATATCTGGACCAACTCGGTCGCGACAACCATCAGTCGCTTCTTCATTTCCTCCTCTGTGGGCAGAACGAACGTCACCGAGGATCTCCTGACCACCTCGAGAGGCTTCACAGGAAGATCAGTACTCTTCCCAGACTCAGCTCCAGTCCCAGGCTCGCTCATCTTCGTCTCACTTGTGTGTGTGGTTTCTGGTCCGAGGTCGTCCCCCAGTCGCTTGGCCACCTCCACGTCACTGAGGTCGCCAGTGTCGAACAGCCTGATCGTCTGGAAGCGACGGCTCGTCTTCGTAGGCGTCTCTACGCTGGCACTCAATCGCTCGGTGCATTTCGCCGTTGCTGTGGCAGCCAGTGCCATGGCCTTGGTGACGTTCTTGAGGTAGTCGCTCACCATGGCTTCCAACGTCTTGACACCAACAAACGCCGACGCCTCGAGCGTCTGGACCATCTCGTCCTTCTGCACCACGCGCTTGTTTGCCAACGTCTCGACTTGCACACGAGCCTCGACTAGGTCGCTTTCCAAGGTCAGACGCCGTGGGGACTTTGTCACCGTCACGCCTGTCGGCGACAGCGACGACGGCGGCGTCAGGGGCATGACCAGGACGCCGACGCTGCTCACGCTCTTGCTCTTGAACAGCAGCGGCTTCTTGGGACTGCTGCTCAGCTGCCTGGTCAATGCTGCCACGGCGCTGCGCAAGTTGAACGACGACACCACAGTATCTGTGGCTGTGCTTCCCAGCACGGGACGTGTCGTGTCGTCTTGCTGCTGCTGTTCTTGCTGGAGAAACTGGAGTAGCTTGGCCTCTTTGTCTGTCACTTTGTTTCGCGCCGCCTGCGCGAGCCGCTCGAGCTCGTTCATGGACTCGGCGACTTCGCTCCGGATCGTCTCTTGCTTTTGCTTGGAGACACGCAGCGTCCGCGCGATGGGGTCGACGAGGTTGGCCGTGAGCTGCTTATGGCTCACGAGGAGATCCCACAGCGTCGTGGTCTGTGTAGACTCGTCCGTAGGCGTGGAGCTCCCAAACACCGTGAGGACCGTGGCCAGAGGATGGGACTTGACGAGAGTCTGCAGCCGCTTGACCATGGCCTCTTCGATCGGCAGGAGCTGCGAAAAGACCGCGACCATCCAGCTCGTCACGTCGACGTGGAAAGTGCTGTAGGCAAGCGCCGCGTCGTGGTCCGAACCAAAGTACCCTCGTGCTTCCCTGCGCTGTTGGCTCGCCGTGAGCAGTACCAGCGACGCGAGCGAGTCTGCCGCGTCGCCAAGCACGCGGCGTGCGTGGCGTGCGATCGCGTCAAAGCACCGGCGCAGCTGCCCTTGGAGAATTGCCGACTGCTGCTCGTCCGTGAGATCGAGCTCGGCGAGCCGTTGGCGCACTTTGTCTCGCTCGCGATCGCGCGTGGCGTGAACCGCCTTGGCGTCCGCACGGACGAGGTCTGCGAGGACCTCGCTATCTTGGTTGTCGTCGACAATGGGACTCGCAGGTTCGTCCTTGCCGAGAAGCCTCTGCAGCGACGCGTGCACTCGCGTCTCGCGCTGCAGTGCGTCGTCAATCTCGCAGAGCAACTGCTTGGTCTGGTGGCGCTGCTGCTTCTCAAAGGCCTCGAGCGGCGCGACGACGGACGCGCGCAACTCGGTCGCGAGCGTCGCGTGGGCCTGCGCCGTACAGGCGAGGAACTTTTCGAACTGCTGCGTGACACGGTGCAGTTGCGGACAGCTTGAGAGGTCCAGGTCCGGTGGTGCAGTCAGCGGCACTTTGGTGGCATAGTCCTGTGCGTACTTGTCGTGCGCTTGGGCAAACTCGCGCAGCAGTGCCGCGACGCCGTGGAGTTCCAGCACCTGTGCCTTCACGTGGCGCTCGACAGCCGCGCGGCCGACGCCGTGGCCTGCTCGCTCATTGCCCACTGCCTTCGTCATGGACGAAGCGAGACTGTCCGATCCAGAAGGTTCGAAGCTCTTCACGATCTAATGGATCGGGCCAGACCGAAAATTCTCAGATCGGTGGAGTACGATCCCATGCCGCTGTCCCATGAATAGAGAGGGAGAGACACGCCAATGCGAAGGGCGAAAAGGCAAGAGACCAGAAGTGAACGCCTATTGCTTTGTGCCTTCTAGAATAGAAATCAGTCTTTGAGGTTTGGCAAGATCTCACCAAGAAAGTCTCACCCACAATTGAGATCTTGAATCTTTTCTTCTTCCTCTGAGTTCAGATCATCCCAACTGCAATACAACCGTGCAGCCCTCTCTCTCTCTCTTTCTCTCTTTCTCACTTGGCCTCGTACGCGTGCAGGACGTGCTGGACAATGTCGTCGACGCCCGTGCCGTTGTTGATCTGCGCAAACACAGTGGGGCCGTCGCCACGCATCTTCTTGGCGTCGCGGTCCATGACGCCAAGGTCGGCGCCAACGTACGGCGCGAGATCAATCTTGTTGACGACCAGTAGATCGGCCTGCGTGATCCCAGGGCCACCTTTGCGCGGCACCTTGTCGCCGCCGGCCACGTCAATCACATAGACAATGTAGTCGGCAAGCTCACGACTGAAGTTGGCCGCGAGATTGTCTGCCAATCGAGCGGATCCGTTAGTCGCTGGTCCATCTTACTCCAACAGATACTAATTTGCTCCCTCCACGTACCTCCGCCAGATTCGACGAGCACGAGCTGCGCGTCAAACTCGTCGGTGAGATCTTCGCAGGCCTGGAGATTCGCGGAGATGTCCTCACGGATCGCTGCATGAGGGCAGCCGCCCGTCTCGATCGCGCGGATGCGTTCGGTCGGCAGCGCCGCGTGGCGCACGAGGAACTCGCCGTCTTCGCGCGTGAAAATGTCGTTGGTCACGGCCACGAGGCTGAGCTTTTCCTGCAGCGCACGGCAGAGCGCGAGCATGAGCGCTGTCTTGCCGCTTCCCACGGGGCCGCCAATGCCCACTGTGAACGCGCGCGCACGATAGTCGCGGCCATGTGCGCGCGGCGGCTCGCGCTCGCTAAAGACACCTGCGTGCTCAAAGTGCTCGTGCGTGTGGCCGTGCTCGCGCAGCTGCGTCTCCTCGTCCGGCGTCGGCGCGCGCCCCTTGGTCTTGGTGAAGCGCTTCACGACCTCGTCGCCATCAAAGATCGCGGCAGGGTGCGTTTGGCCATGGTCGTGGCCATGGTCGTGTGAGTGGTCGTGGCCGTGGTCGTGGCTGTGGTGGTGGTCCATTGTGTTCGCGCTCTCTCGTTTATGCGGTGGTGACGGGATTTGCCGTGGGAGAGAAAGGATGTGGAAGTGCAGATCTTCCCATCCACCATCATGGTGTTGAATCAGTTCAATAGTTAGCTTTTAACTTATGATGTACTATAATAGCATACTATGTGTTCATCAGTTCTGAAGTTCTTCATCTTCGACTCGGAAAATTCACGATGAGGGATGCCGATAGCGGTGCAGCTCCTCGAATATGCACACGTGAATCTACCGACAGCATTGGAGACCTCGCCACACCAAACAGAACCTTTCGCCAACAGACTGGCCACCACAATCGGATTCCCTCGTGCTGGTGCTCAAACCGCAGCACTTGCTGCTGTGCGCCAGCTTCAAGTTGCAGAACCGAGCCAGTTGAAGGATGCCGCCCGACCGCTTCTGCTGCTCCGCAGTCTGCAACAGAGATCATGTGCCATGGTGACTTTCATCTCGAGAAGGAAGTCCGCGTGCGTGGAAAGAGTGTGCGTGTCCATGTCCAGTCAACGCACCACGTGGAGGAGAGGTTCTCGATTCTCGAATATAATTCGCGACGGCCGCGACCCACACCACCCATCTGACGAGCGCACTGTAGCCATTCACTTTCACATCTACCGTGTAAAGTGCTCAGGACCAAATTCTCACCTTCTTTTGGTACGTTTATCATGATAGAAACCGTCTCAGGATGTCGGAGATTGAACTTCTCTCCCGCCATCGTTCTGACAAAACACGGTGTACCTTGTCGACTTCTCCACCGTCCAACTGGCTGCTGGTCGAACATGGAATGCTTCTCAACAATTCCCTCTCACCTTGTTTCTGAGTCTGAGCCAAGTCGGCTGTGCATCGACAGGGGGAGGGAACAGCCCCCCTGTGCAGGCAGTCGGCGATCATCAAGGTGCCGGCGACTCCCCCTTCTCTCTCTCTTGCTCATGTCGACGCTCTCAGCAGACGCCCTAGGAGGCGACGCGGCCCCAGCGCGCGACTCGCTGTCGATGCCGCCGGCCCCCAAGCGCCGCGCCTTCTCCGTGTCCATGGGCGACCGTGGACTCTACCGCGGCGCGTCGTCGTCGGCGCAGGCTGCGCGCCGCGCCATGAGCAGCGCGTTCACCAACGTCACGCGGTTTGTGCGCTCGTCCAGCGCCGACGACTCCCCCGCCGGCACAGTGTCGCTGATTGAAGACCCGATCCACGCCGACGTGCCGATCCCGACGCGCGGCCGCGCCATGAGTAGCCCCGTGGCCCCCGTTGTCCGCGCCAACTCGTGGAAGATCTCGAGCAAGCTGCCCCAAGTGCCGGCGACGCTCAAGGCGCTCCGTCGTCCGCGGCAGCTCAGCCTACGCCGCAACAGCACGGCGCTCATGCCGTGGAAGGAAGGCCACGTGCAGTACGTGACGGCGAGCCACTCGTACCACGGCGAGGACGCCGGTGCGATCTCGTCCTACTTTCACGTTGTCGCCGACGGCATCTCGGCGCCGTTTGCGGGGCTGTCTCCTGAGACCGTCCCAGAAGACCGCGTGTCGTCGGCCGTGATCGCACAGGCCCTCGTCAAGGCCGTGGAGCGAGCGCTCGAGGATCTCACGCACCGCAACAAGGAGCCGCTGGACGCGGCCGGGTTCGAGCAGGCCGTGAGCGACGCGATCCACGCCACGCGCGTGCAGTGCGCGCGCCACCGCGAGTCGCGCATCGCGACGACGCTCTGCGTGGTCTACTTTGACCGTTGGAGCTCCACGCTGCGGTGCTTCACGCTGGGCGACTCCAAGTGCATCGTGCTGCGCCGCGGCGAGCTCGTGTTTGAGTCGACCTGCACGGTGCGCGAGTTTAACGTGCCGTGCGTCGTCAACCTGTCGCAGCCGCTCGAAGCCAACGACTTTTTGGTCGAGAGCTTTGAGCTCTTGCAGGGCGACGTGTGCCTCACGTTCACGGACGGCATCGCCGACAATGTGTACAAGGACGACATCTTGACGGCCTTTGAGACGCTGGAAAACGACGCGACCACGCTCCAGCAAATCTGTGACGCGCTCGTGCAGCAGAGCGCACCGGAGGTGCCAATGGCTGATCCCGTGCCGCCAGCAGCTCCGCCGTCCGGTAGCGGAGACCAAGACGAAGAAGCTCCAGAGGAAGAAGCCCAGCCGGCGCCGACCCGTGGTCCGGAAGACCCCGAGACCTGCCCGACCGTGGCGCTGCGTGAGCGCCTGGACTCGGCCACGATGGAGGACTCGACGACTGCCACCGACGTAGCGCCGCCGGCACCAGCGTGCTTTCCAAAGCCACTGGCGTTGGAGACCCACCAGCACAAGCCGCCGTGCAACAAGAGGTTCTACCCGTTCGCGACGGCTGCAGCCTACGAGTACCGACGCCGCGTGCTGCGCCAAAAGGCCGTGGCCCCCAAGGAGTTACTCGCCGACAAGAACTTCCAGCGCCACATGCGCGACTCGGCGCTGCTGCTGGATCTCCACGACGGCAAGAGCGTCATGGACCGCCAAGTACTCGTCTCCAAGGCTAACCGCCGGCCCCATTACTCACTCGTGCAGCTCCACCGCATGGCCCAGATCCGCGCCAAGAAACCCGACGACGTCACGCTGCTGATTACGCGCTTTGCTTGAGGTGTAGGAGCGACGTTCAGGATATATCAATATGATGTACTGATATACGTGGGATGTTTCCGTATGTAGCCATTTTGTCCATAATTGGCGCCAACAATAGCTTGACTGGAACCAGCTGGCGCCAAAAACGCGGTGTTGGAATTCCAACAAGCGGTTTCCAACGTTTCCAACAACAGAGTGATGGTCACTGGGCGTCTCTCGACCATCGTGTTCCCGTCAACATTGCCCTTTTGGCATTCGACCTGTTGGATCGCCAACGCCATCACCGTCCAACGCCAACGCCGACACATTTGTTGGGATATCTCAACAGCTTGCACTGAGTATGGCGCGTGCATCTCGCGCGAGGACCGCCGTTGCGCGGGCCTCTGTGGATCCGGACCCTTCGGACGACGACGCGTCAATGGACGAGATCGACGCGGTCTGCGTCGTATGCAGTGTCGCCAACGCAAGGGTCACAGTGGTCTGCGCGGCGTGCGCCAAGACGTACCACTTGGCTTGCCACACACCGCCGCTGCGTCGCCGGCCGGCGAGTGACGCGACGTGGGAGTGTTCCGCCTGTAGCTACGATGATGCGGGTGATGGGAAGAGACCCAACGGGAAGATGGCTGCCGCGCAGAAAAACCAACAAGATGAAGAGGAGGAAGAGGAGGAAGAGGAGCAAGAAGAGCTGGAAACGACACCTGCGAAGAAGCGCCGACGTGGTAGCGGTGCATCAGTAGAGTTGCCAACGGTGCCGACAAAGCGCCGTGGCAACGGCAGCGCCAGTGTGAAGGTTGAGTCATCACCAGCGAAGCCACCCGTGCGTGGCAAGCAGCAGCAGCCATCGAATGGCGGCAAGGCGGCCACGCGTGGCATGCGCAAGCCCGTGAAAGTGCAGGAACCCGAACTGGCGTTCAAGCGGGGGATTCGCGCTGCTCAGCGTGGCAAGAAAGTGGTCCCCATCAAGCGGATCATGACGGAGGAGGAGGAGGAGATGTCGGTGGAGGATGATGACGGGGATAGTGACTTTAATGCGTCGGAAGATGAGGAAGAAGAGGAGGAAGAAGAAGAGGAGGAGGACGACGCGAGTGACGACGATTTCGAAGCACCAGTGAAGCGGCCGGTCCGCAAGCTCCCGACGCCAACGAAGCAAGCGAGGAAGACGCCGCCAGTGAAGAAGCCGGTGGCACGAAAGCGACCAACAAAGAAGAAAGACGGCGATGAGGACGACAATGCCAACGGTGAGGTTGGTGATGGAGACCAAGACAGTCGCAGCGGGTCGAGTGGCGACGAAGAAGAAGAAGAGGAAGTGTACACAGGCCCGTCGTACTTTGTCGAGTACGCCCCGAATGCTCGCTCCAGTGTACGTGGCAGCATAGCTCCTGGTGATTTGTCGGAGAGGTTCTTAGTTTAGGTCTCTTGTAGTGCAAGAGCTGTGAGCAAAAGCTGCAGCGGGATGAGCTGCGCGTCGGCGTCAAGGTCCGCCACTCGATGTTTGGTATCACGACGTACTTCAAGGTAACCGCTCTCGCCCCTGTTGCACCTACTACAGCTGTATGGCTCTGACTTTGGACGGCCTGTTGGATCCAGCACGTGGCGTGTACGCAAATCTGCCTGTACGATTCACCAACGGCGGAGGGCAATGCCGAGGCGACGGCGGTTGTGGAGAAGGACGCTGTGTTCACCAAGGAGACTGAGCCGATTCGAGGGCTCCGCACACTCAAGAGCAAGGATCGAGACGTGGTGCTGGCGCACATGCGGAAGAATGCCGAGCTCGGGCTGCTGGATGAACGGCGAGAACTCTCTGAGGACCAGTACACACGCAAGACGCGGGTCGTCGAGAAGGAGCCGTCGCCCTTTCTCACGGCGACCCTGCTGCCGTACCAGCGTGAAGCGTTGGCGTGGATGACGACGCAAGAACAGAGCGAGTATCGAGGCGGGATCTTGGCCGATGAGATGGGCATGGGCAAGACACTTCAAGCCATCTCGTTGATTATAGAAAAGCCCCGTGTCGACGACGAGCCCGTGCCCGAGTCCAACACGACGAAGTCAGCCAAGGTACGGTCGCAAAAAGTTGGCTTCAGCAAGACGACCGTCCGTGGCGGCACGCTGGTCGTGTGTCCGCTGGTCGCAGTCACACAGTGGAAGAGCGAGATTGAGCGGTTTGTCGAAGCCAACCACTTGTCCATTTACATTCACCACGGGCCCAAGCGCCACGACCTGGTCGAGAAGATTGCCGCCTACGACATCGTGCTCACGACCTACTCGATCATTGAGAGCGAGGCCCGCAAGACGCTCGGGTGGGAGAAAGTGCCGTGCAAGTACTGCAAGAAGAAGTATCTCCCCGACAAGCTCATTCTCCACAACAAGTACTTTTGCGGGCCCAACGCCAAGAAAACTAAGCTTCAGGATCGCCAGCAGACCAAGAAGCCCAAGCAGAAGCGAGCTGCCGGTGAGGAAGAGGACACGGACAGTGACGACGACGATCTCAAGAAACCGGTCAAGGGGAAAAAGGGCAAGAAACCTGCGAGAAAGAGCCAGAAGAAGAAGGATGCAGACAGTGACGAGGACGACGACGACCTCGACGATTCGCCGCAACGCAAGCAAAAGGGCAGGTCGCCAATGCATCAGATCCACTGGACGCGGATCGTGCTCGACGAGGCGCACTACATTAAGGACCGTCGATGCAACACGGCGCGCGGCGTGTTCGAGCTCAAGTCGGACTTCAAGTGGTGCTTGACAGGTACAGCGTGTTGTCGTCGTCGATCTATGGGGGAGTGGTCTGGTCTCATGGACACGATGGGATCTATTATTGCAGGTACCCCGCTCCAGAACCGCATCGGCGAGCTCTTTTCTCTCGTGCGGTTCCTCCAGATCAAGTTCTACGCGTACTACCACTGCAGCAAATGCGACTGCCAGAAGCTCGACTTTGAGTACGTGTTGAGCACGGCCTCTGCCTCTCTCTCTGCCTCTCTCACGGGAGGATCTCACACTTTCTCGTTTCCGTTTGCGGTAGTTTTCCCGGGGGCAAGTGTCAGCAGTGCGACCACATTGCGATGCACCACTTTTCGTACTTCAACAAGAAGATCGTCATTCCCATCCAGAGCTACGGCTACGTGGCCGAAGGCAAAGTCGCAATGCTTCGCCTCCAGAATGAACTGCTGCAGCATGTGAGAATGCTTCGCCATCGCCCAACCCGCCTCACCGTTGCTGTTGGTGCTGATTCTCTTTAATGTGAGTAGATTCTACTACGCCGCACCAAGGAAGGCCGCGCCGACGACATTTCGCTTCCGCCCAAGCTCATTCGCGTGCGCCGCGATCGCCTGGACGAGCGCGAGAATGACTTTTACCAGGCCATCTACACACAGAGCCAAGCGCAGTTCAACACGTACGTGTCGTCGGGCACGCTGCTCAACAATTACGCCCACATTTTCGATCTGCTCATTCGCCTGCGGCAAGCCGTGGACCACCCGTACTTGGTCATTTACTCGAAGTCCAACCCGGCACTGCAGATGCCCGTCCACAGCACGGGCGCGACCTCGGCCGCGCAGTTTGTGCGACCCGTTGTGGAGCAAAAGCCGCTGGTCTCGGTGCTCGACGACGGCGATGCGGACGAGGCCGACGCGCCGCTCTGTGTGGTCTGCCACGAAGACGTGGAAGACCCCGTCACAGCTGCATGCGACCACGTCTTCTGCCGCGAGTGCGTCAAGGAGTTCATCGAATCGCTGCCCATTGGTGCCGCCGCGACGTGTCCGGACTGCGACAAGCCTCTCACGGTCGATCTCTCGCCGCCGAAACCAAGCAGTGACGATGAAGAGGAGGCTGTGGACCCGCACAAGCCCGTGATCCACCGCACGATCGTTGACCTCAAGCGCTACAACAAGCACAGCATTTTGCACCGCATTTCGGACATTGATTCGTTCCAAACGAGCACGAAAATCGAGGCGCTCATGCAAGAGCTCGCGCACATGAAGGCGCGCGATCCGTCGGGCAAGGCCATTATCTTTTCGCAGTTTGTCAATATGCTCGATATCATTCAGCACCGGCTCACGATTGGCGGCGTCAAGTGCGTCAAGCTCTCGGGCAATATGAGTATGGACATGCGCGACCGCATGATCCGCGCGTTTCGCGACGACAATTCCGTGACGGCGTTTCTGATCAGCCTCAAGGCCGGCGGCGTCGCGCTCAACCTCACGGTCGCGTCCCAGTGAGTCATTATTGTGTGAGCTGTGGATGCTGAGGACAGTCTCTGATACTCACGCCCTGTCTATTGTTTTATGCTGTAGCATTTATCTCATGGATCCGTGGTGGAACCCAGCGGCCGAGAACCAGGCGATCGATCGCACGCATCGCTTGGGGCAGTTCAAGCCCGTGCAGGCGACGCGGTTCATTATCGCCGGCACGATCGAGGAGCGCATTTTAAAGCTCCAGGAAAAGAAGCAGCTCATCTTTGAAGGCACGGTCGGCGCGAGCGTGAGCGCGATCTGTCGGCTCACGGAAGACGACCTGCGCTTTCTCTTCAGCAAGTGAAGGGGCCCGGAGAAGAAATTCAATCGTGTTTGTTGATGTTTTACAAAAGGGTTTTACAAAAAGAAGAAAGGGCTACAAGAGGAGGTTGCAAAATGGAGAGAAAAGAAAACAAGCGCGGGACGACATTTCGGGGTCGTTGATGGGGAAAAGGCGGAGGTGGTGGGAAGCAAAAAGAGAAGAGAAGACATGGAGCCCAAATAGAGGGGTCGCCAAGAAGAAATGGTCGAAAAACGCATCGCGGCGCCTCACGACGACGACGACGAAGACGAATAGTTGGCCCCGCTAAAGCTGCCAAAGGTCGAGTGCGAGTGGTGGGCAGGGCGTAGCGACGGGAGCACGCCGCTGCCATTCATAAAAGGTTGGCCATGGCGGCGGTCGGGCTGCTGCTGATACGCGTGGCCATAGTGGACGCCAGCTCGCGGCGGAGGAGCAGAGCACTGCGCTGGCTGCTGCATGCCGAGACCGGGCATCGTGTGGAGCATGGCGGCCGCTGCAGCGTGGGCGTTGGCGAGCAACGCATGACCATGCAAGACGTGGGCGGCATGGTGCAGTTGCTGATGCTGTTGGTGCTGGTGATGGGCATAGAGACGGCCCGTGTGGGCGGCCAGCAGGTACTCGTCACTGGTTGGGAGGAGCATCTGCGATTGCTGGTGGTGCTGGTACTGCGATGGGTACTGGTGGTGCTGATGAGGAAGCTTCTTGAACGCGTGGCCGCCGTGTGGATGGTGCTGGTGGTGAGGCTGCGACTGCGACTGCGGCTTGGGCGACGGGAACGGCTCGGGCGTGCCCTGAAGCGGACCCGAGCTGTAAAACACGAGCGGCCGGTACGACTCGTGCTTCTCGAGGAGGCTCGAGTTCTGGAACCGCGTGATCATGGCCTGCTTGCCCTGGAGCCGCGCGTACGAGATCGCGCACACCTTTTCGCTATTGAAATTGGTCCACTTTTGCGAATCAAACTCCTGGTAAAACGACACGATGCTCGCGGCCTCGATAAAGTTGATGAACGCGTACCCCATGTTGCACTTGTTCTTGAAGTCGATTGGCAAGTAGAAAAAGTCGTACTGGCCGTGGTGGTGCAAATTGATCTCGGCCAGCAGCATTTGCTGCGTGTACTTGTTGGGAATGTTGCGCACCATGAGCGTCGTGCGCGTGTCGTCACCGGCCGCGACTTTTTCAATCGATAGGCTGTACTCGCCCGTGCCTTGGTCGTTGCGGCCCACGCTGCTGGTCGTGCTGCTGGCCGTACTTGCGGCATAACTGCCACGAAAGCCCGGGTCGCTGCCACTGCGGAACGGCCCCATGCGTCCTTGCACCATGAGAGTGTGCGGGTTGAGCGAACCGCTTGAGGCGGTCGTTGGCAGCGTACGATACGACGCACTGTGCTGATGTGGTGCGTAGCGCGATGGACGAGCAGGCGAGGGGGCAAACGGATCGCCCAACAAAGACGATGAAGATCCGTCGGTCGAGAGCGAGGCAAACGCCGAGCTGCTTCGGGGACGCGCCGCATCGCGCACGCGCCAGGCACTGCCCGCCGCCGCAAGCGAGGGCGTGAACGGAGACGTCGACCGACTGCCGGGGGTACTCCCACTGAACTTCTCCAGGTCCGTCGCGTCCAGCTCGGCCACTTGCCGAAAGCCGGACGCCCGCGTCTCGAAAAAAGTCCCGTGCAATGGCGAGGACGAGGACGTCGACGACGGCGATGTGAGGTGCGACGTGCTCTCGGAAAAGCTCTTGGGGCGAGTCAAAAACGGCGGCTGCGTCGCCACAGCAACGGTCTCGACACTCTCTTGGAACACCTGCACTTTGGCCATGTCAAAGGTCGGCGGGTGCGATCTGGACGCCGCAATCACGTGGCCGCTGGGCAACAGCATGCCGACCAAACTGGAAAGAGCAGTCGCGACGTCCCGCGCATCGTTATACTCGACGAGAAACGGCACCGCCCCCATCTCGTTGGCATCGCGCTCGAGCACACTCGCGACTTCCCCATAGCGAGAGCAGAGCTGCCGCATCTCGCTAACCGCACCCGCGACCACGGGCCCGTGGAGGTGGACCAACAGCGTCGCACAATTGATGTCGTTGGGCAGCTCGTACGGCACCGAGAAGAATGCCGACGACTCGCTGGCGCCGACACGGGTTCTGTTGTTGTTGGTGAACCAGAGTTTGACGGCGCCGATCGCGGCCTTGAGCTGAAAGAAGGTACAAAACAACACGCCGTCGCCCGTAAACTCTTCGCGAATGGACGCGAGGGGTCCGTACGCCTACCGAGACCAGCAATAACTCATTAGGGATCCAGTCAAAGTCGGTGGACACAATAGAGCCACCACACAACGTACGCTCAAGGTGTCTAGGACGCGACGAAGACTCGACGCATTGAAGGCGCCAGCGTGGCTACGCACAATGACGTGTCGCGACGCCACGGTGGTCTTCATTGAGCGAGAGAGCTCGTCGCCGACCGACGAGAACGCGGGCGTCGGTATCGACGGCGGTGCGATCCGCGTCTCGGCCTGCAGCGCCGGTCCGCGCTCGCTCCAAATGTCGTGGAGCCGAACCGAGCCAAGAGACGTGTAGTCCGAAAAGCTTCGCGGGCGAGGCGTGCGCTTGGTGGCGACGACAGGTCGCTCCAGATCCTCCTGTAATCTCAATCACTCCCGTGTCAGTGACAACAGCCCGTCCCATAGTGTAACCCAAGAACCACGTACGGCATTTGCGGCAAACGACAGGGACCGCAGCGATCGAGCGATCGTGGAGACTTGGTCGCTCGCGGCGTCGTCCTCGTGGAGCGACAGCGACAGCGACGGCGGCGGGGACGACGACGACGACGCACGGAACGCGCGCCAGTCGCCACTCAGCGGAGGGGGCGACGTGAGCGACGACCGCTCGCCGCTGAACGACCGCACGCTCCACGAGCCCCAGAGGTCGTACGACGACGACGACGCCGACGACGACGTGGTTGTGGTCGTCGAGTCGGACGGCGAGAGCGCCGAGGACGACGAGGCCTTGGTCGGCGGCGTCGGCGACAGTTCCTGGTCCGGGTCGGGGTCCGCCGTGTCCGTGGTGCCATGGCAGAACGGCGCCGCCGCGTGCGTGAGCAATGACGGCTTGCGTGGCGCTGGAATCGGGTCGTCCTGCAGCAGCGAGTCGACGGCGTGGGCGACGTGGCGCTGGGACGGATCGTATTCGTCGTCCGGGGTCGTTGGTTCCTGTCCCACTGTCTCGACCTCCACAAAGCTGCCAGTCCCCTCGTGGGTCTGCATGCTGCCAAATGCGTGCACGCTCGTGAGGCACGTCGAGCAGAACCGCAGCTCGCAGGCGCCACACGCGATGACGGCGCCACGGTCGTGGCACTCGTCGCATGGTTTGTTGGAATTGGCGACCGCCAACGTTGGCGTTGGCGTTGGCGTTTTACCGACATCATCGTTGGTTGTGGCGGCCATCGCCTGCTTGCCGTCGGACGTTGGCTCGGCCAACTCGATGATGATGTGGCGCGCAAACGCGCCGTGGCGATGGCGCCGCACGCTGCACTCGTGACAGTACCGCAATGCGCACGCGTCGCACGTTTTGACCGCTGCACGCTGGCCACACACACAGTTTGTTGTTGGAATTGTTGGTGTCGTTGGAATTGTTGGCGCCGCGTCGGCCGCCGTCGTCTCCACTCCCATGGCGCCTTGGGAGAACTTCTCGCGATATGTGACTGAAGGCACAGAGTTGGTTTCCACTGGTCGCGATCTTTTGTCCACCGCCGTGTTTTCTCTTGCGTGCGGAGAGAAAAAAAAACTACTCGATCCTTCGAAATGGAACAAGCGCTGGTTCGTTGGTTCGTTGGTTTCACGGCGACTGATCGAGTTGGCGGCTAGAGTCGCGTCTTGTGGAATTCTGGCCGCCGAGCCACCGCGCTATTGAGGGGCGAAGGCGTCGATTTGGTCCCCTCGAGGCTTCCCCTTGCCGAGAGAGTATATCGCGGCCAGCTTCACCGCGTTTGATGCCCAACTTCGTTGTCGTTGGTTTTGCTTGTGAAAAAACGAAAACAACAAAAGGTGGCTCCAGAACGTGGGCGGGACTTGGGAATGCGAGGGTCTGAGTTTTTGTTGGGTTTCGGGGTTGTTCTTTGCATCATCCAACACTTTGTTGGTTTCTCGAGGAAAGCAAAAGCGCATCACTCCGTTTTATATGAATTTAGTCGTATTTTATGTCGAGTTACTCATATTTACTCGTGTTGTGTGTGTTTTGTGCGGTCAGTCTTGGGTAATGATGGGTGCGATGATCATGTTTTCTCTTTTTGCGTAATTTCTCGTCCCGAAGTGAAAGAATCACCAGTGGTGATTCTCTCAGGTGGAAGATCGCTTGACGAAATCAGAGCCATATTCCACAAGACGGTGCACTATTTGCATCTGCTGAACAGATCACACCGTTTTCTATACTTGCTACCAGTGATAATTGCCCAGGTAATCGCCTTGTCTCACTCCTACTCAGTACTGTTTCAAGTATCTCATAAGAGACTCAATGTGACGCACCGGCGTCGACGCCCCCTTCAAGGCATGAAAAACCAACGTTAGATCGCCAACGTTTCTTCCCCTGACATCCCTGCAACGTTCCCAACAAACACGCCAAACACGCACGAACTCCTCTAACCAACGTCATCACTATGGGCGACCTCGCGCACTTGCTCCCGCCGACGTGGAAAAAGCACGTCGCGCTCTGGCTCGAGGACGACATTCCGTCCTACGACATTGGCGGCTTTGTCGTCGGCGGTGCGTGCTTTCCTTACCTCCTCCTCCCTCGTCTCGTTTCTCTCTCTCTCTCTCTCTCACCTTTTTTTTTCTCTCTCTCTCTCCACATCACCACAGAGACCCCAGAGACGGCGTTTCTGCTGGGCAAGTCCAAGGGCGTGCTCGCCGGCGTGCCCTTCTTCACCGAGGTGTTTGCGGCGCTCGACTGCCGCGTCGAGTGGCTCTTGGCCGAGGGCGACGTCGTGGACCCGGCCTCTTCCCCCGAAGGCAAGGTCGTCGTGGCCAAGGTCTCGGGCAAGTGCCGCAACATTTTGTTGGGCGAGCGCACGGCGCTCAACATTCTCACGCGCGCCAGCGGCATCGCGACCGAGGCCAAGCGGTCGGTCGAGATTGCGCGCGCGCTCGGGTGGCACGGCCACGTCGCGGGCACGCGCAAGACGACGCCGGGATTTCGCCTCGTGGAAAAGTACGCGCTGCTCGTCGCGGGCGCGGCGACCCACCGCCACGACCTGTCGCAAATGGTCATGCTCAAGGACAATCACGTCTGGGCGGCCGGCAGCATCACGAACGCCGTGCACAAGGCCAAGCGCGCCACGGGCTTCTCCATGAAGATCGAAGTCGAAGCGCGCAAGCTGGAGGAAGCCGTCGAAGCCGTACGGCACGGTTCTGGTTCGGGCGTGGAGGGGAAAGGGTAGCTCATGGTTCTTTGAATACTATTGCAGGCGACGGCCGGGGCGGATATTGTCATGCTGGACAATTTCACGCCCGAGCAGCTCAAGGAGACGGCGGCGCAGCTCAAGCAGCAGTTCCCGCACTTGCTGATTGAAGCGAGTGGCGGCATCACGCCCGACACGCTCGCGCAGTACGTGTCGCCCCATGTCGACATTGTGAGCCAGGGCAAGCTCACGCAAGGTGCGTTTGCGTCGGGCAAGGAGGCTCTTTCTTTTTACTGGAGCTGATCCCCTCGTTGTGGGATGCCACACACAGGCTACGGCTTTGTGGATTTCTCACTCAAGATCCAAAAAGCCGACGGAGTGCTGACGGCGTAGATGACGTGGATCTACACTGCTAGTCTTATATCCGATGGCCAAGCGACAGAGAAGCTTTTATGGAGTCTATATTGACAGGAAGAGATAATGTGGTCGACACCATGGTACCGACCAATCTGTGGGTGTCGTCGTTCTCTCCAATCTCATATTGGGGAAATCTTCGTGGTCACAGCTGCACGCACGGCTGCAGTTGCCGAGAACGACGCAAAGACCACCGCATGGTCGGTCGGTTACTTGCGGTAGGCTTTCTTGGATGGCGCCTTGGTCGTGGGAGCTGGTGTCTTCGCAGGAGTTGGTGTCTTCGCAGGTACTGGTGACTTCGCAGGTGCTGGTGACTTCGCAGGCACTGAAGCCGGACCGTACGCACCACCACCCTTCCCACCGGTCGACGGTGTCGAGGTAGCAGGAGTCGGGGCAGGACCGTAGACTCCGCCCTTACCACCAATCACTGGAGTATTTGTCGCAGCTGGCGTCGGGCTAGGACCGTAGCCACCATTCTTACCTCCAGCAGACGACGATGTGGGAGTAGGAGTTGCCATGGGACCAGTACCCGTGGGCGGGGTCTGAGGAGCAGGCGTTGTCTGCACAACGTTACCATTGCCACCCTTGCTGCCACTGCCGGCATTACCACCGTTCGACGGCGCAGGCGTCGAGTCCTTGTCCTTGTCCTTGCCGTTGCCACCCTTGCTGCCACTGCCGGCACTACCACCGTTCGATGGCGCGGGTGTCAAATTCTTGTCCTTACCATTGCCAGTCGGTGGTGCGCTGGAAGACGGCACTGGAGCCGGGCCAGGGTTGTAGCCTCCCTTGCCGCCACCTTGCTTGGTCGGCTGCGGCGTGGGCGTCTTGTCATTACCATTGCCAGTCGCTGGCGCGCTGGAAGACGGCACTGGAGCCGGGCCAGGGTTGTAGCCTCCCTTGCCGCCACCTTGCTTGGTAGGTGCTGGAGTCTTGGTGCTGTCGCATGGCTTTGGAGTTGACTTGTCACCTGGCTTGTCGCGTGTAGCTGGGGCGAAGTCGTCACTGCGTTGTCCCGGTCCGTGTTGCCCGTTTTCGTTTCCCGTATTTTTGTTGTGTTTGTTCTGTTTCTTGTTCTTGTGGTCGACTTTGACTGGCGCTGGCGCGGGGGTAACGGCTCCCCCTGCGCTAAGCACGCTCTTCGGGCATGGTGTCGTCGTCACATGGACTCCGTTGCGCGGACTTGACGTCGAGAACGTGTCCGTCACATGGCGAGGCGAGTTCACGCCACGGAGAGCGTTATCCTGCCGTTTCTTGCGCCCACCGTAGTTCGACGGCGAGCCGACTTGGACGGAACCTTGCACATCGGCGTCAAGGACAGCGTTCAGGGCAGGATGCCCACGGCCGGGTTGCCCGTAGTTCTGGTTGGCACCTTCATTGACACGAGGGGCAGGAGGTTGGCCGAGCGCAGCGGTCGCGACTGTCGAGAACGCGATGATAGCTTTAAAAATGCTCTTGGCGTAGATCATGATGACTTTTGGTCTTGAAAAGGGGTCGCACGAAGGCTGGGTGAAGACGCGAAGCGCTTCGGGGAGAGTTGCTCAGAGGGAGTTGCACGAGGTTGCTCAAATTCTAGAGTGAGATGACTGGGAAGGGCATCTTGAGCGACAGACTTGCCTGGCCATTCCTTCGGCAAGGAGCCACCCTGCGCATCTTGAGGGGGAAAGAAGGCCAACACCGGCAGGGATAGTGAGGATGAGTTGCTGAAATAGACTGCGAAGATGCGACTACGCGTCTTGTAGATCTTATCATAGCGTACCTTCCGGCGTCTTCCATGTTATGTGATTGGGCGTTCTGAAACACTTGGGCGAATATATGAAGCAGATTCATAAGCTTCGAGTCTCTGTGCTCAGCAAGCCGTGCCTGAGGAAAGCCGTCCGTAGATTTGGGTCGCAGGTCAGTTGCGCCCGTATCTTTCCGTTATCGCGTAAGAAAGGGATATCGCATTTTTGCAAAGCCGGAGATCGGTATCTTCGATCTTGGGGTTGCACAGTAATTGATCTGTGTTCAGTCAAACATGGACATGATGACTAACCAGCTGCAATAAGCTGTGGATTGCAATGCATTACCTCGTGTAGCGCTGACCATTGGAATGCACGAGGTGAATCAATGGTGAGGCGTTGAGGTTGCCCGCCGAGCCGACATCTGTCCTGCATGATCAAAGAAGTACTCTCGGTTCGCTCGCAGATTGTCGACGTACTTGCTCGCCTCTGGCAAAATGCCAGCAATGGCGTTCCACAATGGGGCGACCAGGTAGTCGATGAAGTTCACTTGCAAGCGGCTCTTCACACCCTCATCATCCAAGTTGATGATATGCGGTGGAACAGCAACACCGGCCGCTTCTGATCGCTTCGCTTGCATCGTGAATTCTTCGCACACAAGATCCACCCATTTCCGTGCAATCGAGAGGGGCCTTGCCACGTTGCTGAGGTCCGAGCCATGGATGATCATGTTCAGCATGAGTTGACGCCCGTCGGTCACGTTCTCAAAGTCCTCGACAGTGCTCACACAGGCCAGCTCGCCAATGAGCTTGGAGTGATGTTTCATGTCTGTTGCCAGGATACACCGAATGACGCTGGTCCGCACGGATGCTCGCATGCTCAAACTGAGGTCGCGCAAGATATCACACCCTGTGCCTATAAACACATTGCACGTCCATATTAGCGATAGCATAATCACCTCAACAAAACAGACTCGGCACGTACTCCTTAGGACAGCAAATGTTGTTGCTGCGTGATGGTTCTCCAGCACCGACACGTCATTGTAGCACAGCGCCAACGTCGATCCTGATTCGATCTCGAACTGATTGTCGTTTCCTGGGTGGTCCGCATCATGGCCAAGCCCGGCAATGATGATGCTGAGAGCCTCATACTCCTTGATCACGTCCAAGATGGACGTTCCTCGAATCAAGCGATATGATGAGTGGGCAACGTCGAACCCATGATGAAAGTTGTGGTACGGGACGTCACGATACCGCGTCATGATCGAGTTGATGAAGTTCTGTAACGCTTGGACTTCAATGCGAAATGTTGTGACGAGCAACAGACCTTCGAAGAGCAGGAATGAATAATGCTTCAGTTCTTCCATCGTCTTGGACAGTGGGTCAAACTCATCGTGAAGCAGTTCATCAGCCGTTGGAGAAAAGTTGATGGTCATTCGCCGCCACCGACTGACCAATGAGGTGGTCCGATTTGCGCGAGCGAAGGAGTTCCTGCTTCGTGTACGCGCATCGGCTGCATCCAGGTTGGTCTTGGACTGAAGACTCGAGGATCGATTTCGACCATCTTGTTCCGCCGTTCCAGCGAGACCATTGCGGGAGATTTGGCGTTCCTGAATGGCCAAGTCACGTTTCCGCTTCCAGTGGCACATCCCAAGGAATTTGCCAAGCGCCAAACACGCATACGCAAACGTGCTCCACTTGTTTCGCGGCACACGCTTGGACTCGTCAAATCCCGATATGTCCAGCAACGAATGCACGCTGGCGACATCGTGCTTGGCGCTCGACTCTTCTTCATCGTGAATATCCAACACAACGCGATTCGCCCAATAGTCTGCTTGCACCTTCGCGAACATGATGAGCGACGAGTTGATTCGGAGCGCGTGGGAAACCAAGTGGCTGTAGACGTCGAGCACCTTTTCGTCGAACTTTTTAATAAGCGGATGCGAACCCGAGTCCATGAATCGAACCAAATTGACGGCTTGAATCACACCCAATGTTTGACCATTCTTGTCCATGATCGGAAATGTGAGTAGCGACTCCGTTTTGAAACCAAACTTGATGTCGAACGACCGATCAAAACGCGGATCTTCGTAGGGATTGCGAACCAGGAGCGCTTGCTGGGTATGTGCAACCGTGCCTGCAATCCCTTTGCCGTACGGAATTCGAATACCGTTCACGCTGCCCAATGTGCTCAGGGACCAAAGCTCGGATTTGATCGGGTCGGCGACGTACAGCGTGACACGCTTTGTATTGAAGATATCTTGGCCGATCTCGCAGATCATGTTCACGAGAGCCGATGGGTCATTGATGTTCTCGACTTGGAAATGAGAGTTGAACAGATTGATGAGCTTCTTCTTTTGCGACGTTGATGTGCCCATGTCTTCATTCTTCTTCGTTAACACGACGGCGAGCGCAAGCGAAGCAAGGAACGGCTTGAGTGAGACCACATCATAGCTATGTTGCTCTCGCTTCGACACGAACAGCAGGCCAGCGTAGGAGGCAGCCATAGTGCGTGGGAGTGGCAAGAAAACTACGGTCTTGGGTCCGAGAGAGCCCAAGAGGAATGGGACCTCTGGGTGGGCAGTCAAATCCAGAGGATCCACGCGCTCCACGCTTTCCACCAGCCGGCGGAAAAAAGTGGTGACACCGTCTGGATCCGCGTTCTCGGAAGACTCGCCGATTGTCCGCAGTGCAACCACTACTTCTGGTGGGAGATCCATGACCTTCATGACCTGATCCTGTTCACTCGAGAGTTGACCATGTGCGAGCACTCGACACTTCTTCTTGATGGGGTGGAAATCGAGTAGACAAACCGCGTCTGACTGGGATTGCAACAGTAGTTTCTCTGCAAGCTGCGTGAGGTTGGGGGACACGAGCCAACGTCGCTCTTCGCGGTTAGCCGCCACGATCTCTTCGTCGTTCTCCTCGCTATCCTCATCAGAATTGCCATCAAGCGTGCGTGGCGCTGCGTCATCGACCATGATCGGAAGAGAAGCAACCGACGGAACCGCGGTGAGCTGATGTTCCGTCATTACCGACAGCGGAAGCACCGTCTTCTGCAGGAACTCGTCGAGCAAATTGTACGCATCGTTGGTCTTGACGAACAGTTGCCGTAAATCGTATTGGTACACAATGTTCTCCAACGTTGTCATCGCCGCAGCAAAAATCGAGGTCGGAAAGATCACGGACCGGAGACTTCTAGCCTCGACGACGAATATTGGCCTGCCGTGTTCGTCCACAATGACGCTTGCCAACGTGCTGCAAGTACGGACATCGGCGCGGGAATCGACGTCAAATGCCCAGTCGTAGGATGAGATGGACTGAAGATCTTCGACATACAAAGACGCGTTCTGCCGCGGCGATCCCATTGACTCCTCACTCGTTACGACCATCTCCATGGCAAACTTGTCAAGTGACACTTCGAATCCGGTGACGCCTGGTTTCGTACACGCCGCGACATTCAGCATCCGTGAGTGGCTGTCAATCGAGTAGAGCACTGCCCAGTCTGCATTCAGCGCGTCAGCGGCCGAGTGAAGCAGTGCATCGATGGTCTTGAGCAGCCGTTCTTCTGAGTGGACGACATCGCGCAAACGCAAGTTTGCGAGCTGACGGTAAAAGCCGAGTTCTTTCTTGTCCACGTCGTGGTCCTGGCGACCGCGCACTTCGTGATATCCGCCAGTATGCAGCGACTCCTCCTTGCCTGCACCACCACCGCTGCCATCTTGTGCACCGTCGTCCAGTGTCCCGGTCTGGACCACTGTGCCCAATGTGAACGAGGGACGCGTCTCGCTGGGAGGCAGTTTCTCTCTCGAGGCGCTTGGGCCAAGCCCCTTGAGCGGTTTGAGCGGTTCTAAGTGGATACGGTAGTCGTTGGCCGGCGGCTTCTTGCTGTGCTTGCCCTTCTGCGGCGGCACGGGCGTAAACTTGCGCGATTCGCCCGCGCCGATTCCGCCAACTCCGGGCTTGGCCATGATCGACGGGAAATACACGGGCGTATCGCAGCCCAGTCGATTCAAGCGCGTCATGGTCGTCGCCGTCAAGTTGCGTGACCGTTCCGGACTCCACACGCTGCCACCTCCGTGCTCGCCGTTCGATTGACCGATCGCTCCACCGCCGCTGTGACTCAGGGCAGCCCTTCGATATCGCCACGAGACGGCTGCGCTTCCATTTTTGCGCAGAGGGATGCGTCTTATCAGAGCATGCCACCCTCATTTAAGTCGAGCCGAGCCGCATCCACAGACTGAGGGAATCTTCCGTGGATGGGCGGAAACCAGAAATAAAGTTTCTTGGCCGAGCGAGTGGATGAGCCAAAAACGCAATGCGACGAGTTAAGAGAAGGTGTGGGAGAACTGCTACCATCACGCATACTCATGTTGGGCGGCCGCTTCGCTGTGACGGAGATCTGGCGCCCACACGCTCCTCCATTTTCGCGCGTGGGCACTTGGTTTCCCTTTGGTTGCTGAGCGAAGTTACCCGCCCCCATCCCAAATCAACGTTTGAAGTAACCTAAAACTTATGGTTGGGATCATCTTTCTATTGTTTCAGTACATTGAGTTTTTGTAGCCATATCTTTGCGACACAGATTCCTTGGATATGCTGCAATGGCGTTGTTTGTGGCTGTATTGTCGTCTGCATTCTCGCAGGCAAAACGATCTCGTGGGGGACAACCTATTCATCAAGCAACGTACAGGGCCTGCGAAGGCGCCGCCTTGAACTTTGCGGAATGCCCTTTTTACGCACACGAGTTCTTTCGCTTCATGAGCTTTTCAAACGCCAAGCGGCTCATCTCGGGGTGCTCGTTCGCAAATTCGCTCCAGAGCGCAGCGCCCACGGTCGGGTCCACGAGCATGGCACGGAACGCGAGTTCGCCGTGGCGCGAAGCCGCGTCGTTGTGCACGTACTGCTGCTCGGCGGCCCACTCGTCTTGCCGCATCTCCTGCTCCTGCGAACTAATGCTCGGCGAGCTCGTGCGCGAAATGTCGCGCTTAGTCGGGACGACAAACTTGTCCTCAAGTCGCTTGAGCACAGCGATCGCGCGCTGCAATTGATCGACCGTGTATGAGCCTTCGTTGTCCAGTAGTGGCTGGATCGCCGACGCGTCCACTTCGATGTCATGGTCCAGCAATTGCTGGAACCACTGAATCGCCGTTGTCTGTGTCTGCTCGAGCTGCTTGGTTCGGCGCGTCGAGCTGGTATTGCCAGAGTGCTTGCGGTGGAACAGAAGCACATCCCCAAGACTCATGATCGTGAGCTCGTGGCCATACGCGCACCGTAACCACAGGTCGTAATCCTCACACGATAGCTGGTTCGTCGAGTAGAGTTCGTTGGACGTCGCGACGATCGTATTCAGCACGCGGCGATGCATCATGACGGTCGGGTGGGCGACAAAGCAGCCAAACAAAAGCTGCCACCGCGTCGCGAGCGGACTCGTCGGATAGCACGCCGTCTCGATACACTGGGCGGCGTCACCCGCCACTTCAGTGTCGTCCCACCCGACGACGATCGACGTGCCGAGAATGTCGACAAACGGGTGCTCGAGCATAAAGTGGATCTGCCGCTGGATGCGGTCGGCAAACGAAATGTCGTCGGCGTCCATGCGTGCGACAAACGTGCCCTGCGCCAGCGAAAAGCCCGTGTTGAGCGACGCCGAGATGCCCATGTTGCTGTCGTTGCGAATGTACTTGACGCGCGCATCGCCGGCGACGCGCTCGGCGATGATGCGCGGCGAGTCGTCCGTGCTGGCGTCGTCGATAATGATAATCTCGAGCTGTGAATATGTCTGTTGAAGCACGCTCCGCAGCGCTTCGTCGACATAGGCTTCGGCGTTATACACGGGCATGACGATCGAACACAGCGGTGTGTGGTCGGCAGTCCAGTCGACGCTGCCTCGTGCACGCGGCTGCGAATTGAGTGCGCCCGTCAGCACGAGCGTGCCGATGTGGACACTGGAGAAGCGATGGCGCCGGTAGTACCCTTCGTCCAGCGTCTCGTTGGATTCAAACAGGTCGAGCAGTTGCGTGAGCTCGCCGTTCTGCGACTTGGGCGTGGTCGAACTACTGTCTCGCTCCAGCATGTTCTTGAGCTCGCGGCTGCTCGGCGAGCGCCCCGATCCAGACGAAAGGATTTGTTCGGCCGCGTACAGGCGGTTGTCAAACACGTCTTGCACTTGGTTGATCGCAAACACGTGCATCTTGGGGCGCGGCAGACACGCACACGTCATGGTATGGGTCTTACCCATCCACTGCTTGGTCACAATCTCATGGCCACGCAGCTCGAGGAAATTCGGTCGGCTAATGCCGTCCCGGCCAAACTGCGCTCGGATGGCGTCGAGCACGCGCACGACGGTGGCACGCGTGTACACGCTGCCGCTGAGTTCCCACGGATAGCCCCAGTCGAGGGTGCCACGCGCCGGATCAAACGTGAGGTAAATGCTGCCGGTGGACTCGGCGCTGAGCGCCATGGCCGTGGCTTTGGTCGCCGCCGGCAACACGGTCGTCATGGGCGGCAGCGGCAGCATCGACTGGTTGGTCAAATGGGACCGCCAAATACTCGGAGCGAGTTTCAGGTGGAACGCAAAGTGCCACGGCGTCGATGGCACGTCTCGTGGCTGCAGAAACTCGTCGGCCTTGGCGAGGTCGACGTCTTCGTAGTAGAACGCGTCGTCGACATTGAACAGCACCAAGTCACAGACCTCATCCGAGTGGGTGGCGGCGCCGTATTGCACACTCTCCAGGAACCGCGCAGCAAAGTCGCCGGCTTCATGTTCATCGGGGTTTTCATATAGGAACTGCACATGCGCGTACAGCGAGGCGATAGTGTCGTAGTAGGTGCGAATCGCAGGCGTCGAGCACTTGGCGACAATCGTGATGCGCGCCCACGACGGATCGTCGAGGAGACGCACGCCGCGAAACAGCACGTGCTGATGGAGCGTGCGCAAGTACTCGGAGAGCTGGAACACGCGGTCCATCGAGAAGCACACGATCTGCACGCGTGCGGGGGCCATGGCGTTTTCTTCTTGGTGGCTTCCGACGTGGTATATTGGCGGTCTGTCAATTTCTTTTCGAAGAGGACCCTCAACCCGACTTGGCGAAGAGCTATATGATTCTGAACGTTTGATTGGCTGAAATGGTGTGTTCTCTCCCAGTTTTAACCAATAATAGTAGTTTATTTACGTCCGCGAGGTCTGCGATTGGCGGGAAAATGAAGAGGGTCCACCACGGCCGACCCCCTCCATCCCCCTCCCTCGGAATGATTCGTAGGATTCTTTGAATATCCCAAGAGAGATGCTTCCTGGTCTGCTCCGCTCAGCTGCCCGAGCGCGACAGGTGCGCGCGCATGGACGAGCCGCGTCTCCATGCACTTGAAATTAGATGGCACTCGGAACAAGCCGACAGAAGAGGCGAGTTACACTATGTATTAGAGATTCATTGTCGATGTCCATGGCCTAGGAAGTGTCTGTGAATGGAGACACCGAGAGACTCTTTCTGAGTGAGAGAGAGGACTGTGGGACGCAGGAGACAGGGCTGCGAGACGTTTGGACAGCGCGGGAGAAAGAAGAGGCTCTTGTCTTGGCGTTGCAGGTCGCGCCGTCAGCGAGTGCGTACTCTTCGTCCGTGAAAATGTACTGGATAGAAGGTGTCGTAGACGGTGAGCTGTCGACCACCGCCCAGATCCAGCCTCACGGACAACAACGCGGTCTGCATGTCGACCATGGTGAGCTGACTGGGGCCGTCGTGTGCTGCGTGACAAAGATGACACGCGAGCCGTAGACCAGTGACCTGTTCTCCCTGGGTGCCTGAAAGCCCGCCAACTTTGCCGACGGCGTTAGAAGAAGGCCAATAACACGGGCGACATGGGGTCGGGGACCATGCTTGCATAGATTTCCATATGGGTGAGCAGCGGCAAAATGTAGAGACGGATCCGCTTGGGTGCGAGAAGCGTGAACGCGCTGGTAGGTCTCTTTTACCGTCTCTATTCTCTATCGTGAAGCTTCGCGCTGAAATCAATCGTGGTCGCCAGAATGGATCCACTTGGGAAGCTGTGTCACCTGCGAATGGGTACAAATATCACCACCCGTTGAGAACGACGAGGCAATAGAAATCTGACACTGCATGATTGAGCACTGTACACGGTCTCAGTGGCTTTTCAAGCACACCGTTCGCTTGTCATTCGTGTGTCGACGACGAGCGACGCAATCGGCGAGGGGGTCTGGAGAACGCTGCGGCCAATAAACACGCGAGCGAAAGTCTCCACGAGGTCGAGTCTCCACGAGGCCGAGACCTGCGAGCACCCTCAAGCTAGGTCCGACCATCCCGATCGTGTGCTAAAACTTCGACAACGCTGCCCACGAGGTAAACGAACGCGTCGATCCCAATTAGCACGATCGACTTCCAGATGATCCGCAAGCCGCTGAGAATGAGCAACAACCAACAACAATAATGTTGCTAGAAGGGGTCATTGAGACAAATACTACCGTCCGTTATTTGTGGGAAGTCCCCCTCGTGCGTGGAGGTTGGGTGAGTACCCTACCCAACCTCTTATATTCATGCTATTCCTGCTAAGCTGAAGCGTTGCGGACTCGAAGTCCAACACCAACGACGGCTGTGTCATCTTCCTCCCAGTCATTTTTAGTAAGTGTTGAAACACACAAGAACGCCCGCGGCTGCGGACATTTGCCTATTCACACACAGAACCAACAAACCCCAGTTTGTATGGAGCATTGTATGCAGGTCAACGTGTCACCATGGCTGTTCCGATCCACTTGGTGCGCCATCGCGTGGTTTTACGGCGTGTGCGCCTGTTTCCTCGCCGCCCAGGCGGCCGTGTATTTCTACCTTCCAGTCAAGGCCATTCCGCTTGTCAGCACTCTTGAGATGTACTCGATTGGCGTCGCCAAAGTCTACTACCGCACCATCGCTAGCGCCTTCATTGTCATCGCTGCCGTGCACGCGGCAAGCCTTTTCGAGATGCTGTATGCGTCGCTGCGGCATCGCCGGCTCGCCTTCGCGGGTCCAACAAAAGTCCACGCCAAGCCATCACGGATTCGTCGCTCAGTAACTCAGTCACTTCATCGGATCGGAGCGTCCATCAAACCGATCTTTCCGGCTCACACGACTCGCCTTCATCGCCTCGCTCGTTTCCTCGGTGCATCATTGATATCTCTGTGGAGAGCGCACGGCGTGACTAACCCCAACTATGGTGTCCTCTACGTGGTTCGAGAACTCGTGCAGACGGGCATTCAGACCCACCAAGCGTACCGGCTCAGTGCGCTCGTGGCACGCACGTGGATGAACCGCGTGGTCGTCGCGTTGCTCGTGCTCAATTGCTGGGCCATGCCGATCATTCTTTTGTCCAAGCACTCATCGCTGGGGTTCACGCGCTTGATGTGTCTGCTGGTGAACCTTGCGCTCGATAGCGTGGCGGCCGTTGTGTTTCCGGCGGCGTTGTTCCTCCCGTACTACGCCGACTTCGAGCCGCAAACGGGCGACTTTCCGCGATCGTTATGGTATACGGACGTGTGGCTCATCCAGGTCATTAATGAGTGGCAACTGCTTGTTGTCGCATCGTTTTGGGACGCGCTCGCCAAGTACTTTATCGCCTTCAACATTGCGCGCTCGCTTCGCTCGATTCCCCGGCTTCTACACTGTCGTGACACCGGCAACTCAGTTGGCGTGCTTTCGTCAGCGTCAGGTGCCTCCGCAATCCCTGCTGGAACTAAGTCGAACAGAGCCGTTGCGATTGTCCCAGGCCCGCACACCTCCGCTTCAACTGCTGCCTCTTCGATCTCCTGTGCCGATACCTCTACTCAATCAAGTTCACCAATCATGGACCGCTGGCGACGCCGTGTCGAGCACTGGGGTCATCGGCTGCTCGCACTGTGGGGGCTTGCTGTGTTTGCGTGCCACATTCAGGCGGCCCTCTCTAGTAACCGCGACGAGTGCCTCGTGCAAGTGCGCCCATGGTTCACGACGCGGCCCGTGTGTTCGCTCATGGAGATCAGCTGCTTTGACGGTCAGCGCACGGGCGATGGCACTGACTTTGATCATGCCACAGACGCTATCCAACGCGAATGGCTCGCATATCTGATCATTCGCCATTGCCCGGCCGTAGAGATCACGCCCCGCGTCCGTGAGCTATCATGGCTCATGGGTATTAAAGTGTACAATTCGACACTGCTTCGCTGGGACCAGGACGCGGCGCTCACACAGACCCACCATCCGAACCTTGTCTCAGTCTTCATGGGCGTGATCGAAACGCACGCGGTGCCGCGCGGACTGTACGATCCAGACTTTCCGCTCAAACTGTACGACATTGAGCTGACGCAGTGGAATGTGACGTCGCTCCCAGACGAGATCGCCGACGTCTGGCCGCGCGGTATGTTCTTGGTGGTGGAGAAGTTCCAGTTCGCGGCGTTTCCAGAAGCGCTGGCGCGGCTGCGTCCCTCATACCTCTTCATTTCTTACAACAACATTCGCGAGATTCCGGCGCAGCTGTGGATGAATGAAGACCTAACTATTCTCAGCCTGAACGGCAATCCCATCACGAGGCTGCCGCAAGAGCCACCAGCGTCTCTATGTATGCCGTACCTCTCTGTCGTCGAGACACAGATTACGAAGCTCCCCACATGGTTCCACATTGAGACCATGATCGACTTCCGAGCCGGTAGCACACCCTTCTGCGCGAACGTGATGGACGGAAATGCCACGGCGCTAGGCGTGAAAGACTCGGAAATGGCAGTGTACCAGCGTTTCGTCAACTGCACGCCTGCCGAGGACTACCACTATCTGACCCAATATCCGCTCCGAGACGAAGCCATCAACAATCCATCCCGAAGTCAGTCAAGGAATGGTGCAGGGTAAATCGAGATATCGTTCCGAGATCGGGACCTACGACGCCAACAGTAGGATCGCCCGAAAAAAAAACTTTTGAGTGCTTGCACTTCGCTCAAGGTCAACGGATCATAAGAAAACTATGGGTCATTGGCCATTTTCCTTATCAATCATCCTGGACCCCTTGGATCTCAAAACCAACCACTTTTACAGCACTCACAGGTGTGGGGCGCTTGACAAGAACTCAACGCAGACCGAATCCTTCCGCCTGGGTGATCGCCAGCAGCAGGCGATCCTTCATTTTCTCGCGAGTACTATACTCTGGAAGGAGTAGGTGGTTGAAGCTACGAACACAGGGAGTTTGAAGATCATGAGAACACTAGCAAAAACACATGCACGAGAGGTCCAACCTACCAGGTGTGAGCGGTCGGAAGACGGTCCGAGTCAGGACCGTTACGAGAAATCACAAACACCAAGTTAGAGAGACCACGGATCGGCACGCGGTCACTGCCCGTGGAGAACTTCAGCAGCTTTTTCTTCTCTTCGATGGAGAATTCGTGCACGACGCTCCAGAAATGCCTGCAACGAACAAACGATCAGTAACCAACATTCGGGTCGTGGCGTTGACTTGTTGACACGTACTGTATGCACTCGTTGTCTTCGGTGAAACCATCTTCGTAGTGCGTCGCCTCTTGAAGCGCCTCAAAATCGAGTTCTGAACTCCCGCAAATCAGTAACTGCAGTTCCTCCCATCGAAACATCTCGAGCACTTCGGCATTGCAGACCAAGTGGAATCCCTTGTGGAACGCGCTGTATTGGCTCGCGATCGAGCCGTTCAGAATGTGGTCCACATACAAACGCACATACTCGTCCCGATTTGCATTCGTGACAGGGATGCTGGCTCCACCTGGCTTGAGCTCGACCGTCTTGACCTCGCCGTAGACTTCGTAGGAGTATTCAAAGTTTCGCTGATACACCTCTTGCACGTCCCCATCAAACTCCAACAGTTGGCGCAGCCCCTTGCCCAAGGTAGGCATGGCGGTCTCAACATCCTCCAATCCAATGGGACACTGCATCAGCTTCTTGTACACAATATGTGGGAACTGGAGGTCCAGAATCACCGAGTTGTATATCGCCACACCGAGCAGGATCCCGATCAGTTCGTACTCCATCGTCGATTCGAGAGAGTCACTGTTGAACCACATTGTGCGGGACTCTTCGTCATACGTGAACATACCGAATGCCGGATCGAGAAGCTGCCGCAACAAGATCTGAAAAAACTCTTTGCGAACGCCTCCTTCGTCCACGCCTTCTTCGCCGATGAACTTGACCTTGAGAGGCTTCTTCAGCGCCTCGGGCGAAACACGTACGAGCTGCTGGAGCGCGTCTTCAATGATATTGTCTCGTCGGACCTTCAAAATCAAAAATGGACTGAACGCGCCTGATAGCAGACGCGCCTCCATAGCGTCGTGTTGACGCGCACGCTGTTCGAGCTCGGAATCAACTTGCAGTACGCGACTCTTGGACGCCGCGTCTAGCACGAAAGGGAAATCACAAAACGACATTTCCGAAAGCATGCGTCGCTGGGCCGCCAGGAAATCACTGTCGTCTTCGCCCGCGCGATGACGTTTCTTCAAAAAGAATATCGACCGCGCATAGTCGTGGATAATGTCGACTTCCGAGTTCACCGCGTCATTGTAGAAATCTTCATACGTAGCAAAACTCGGTTCACGCACCAAGTTGATGCGATGCAGCTCTTTCAAGACGGCGCAGGCCGCATACACCAGATCCATCTTCTTGGAACCATAGAGACACACGGTGATCGCTTGCTGGAGGAGTTGCAAAAGTCGGTGCAGTTCGTCGTTTGAGAAGTACGTGTTCCACTGCGCGCGCAGGAGATCCTTGGCCGATTCTGTCAAGTGGAAGAAGAGCTTGCACAGTCCGCCGGTCACGTTGAGGTAGTCCGGGTCAAACAACAGCGGATGGTCGAAGAGCACCATGAAGAACCGTAGCTGCGCAGGCGTGGTCCATGTCGAACAGAGATTCCACGGCTGCGTGACCAGCGTTTCCAGCGCATTGCGCCACGTGTTCTGAAGTGCCGACTGGTCGCTTGACCGCCCCAGTGCGTCCACCAACAGCGCGTACACTTCTTGGAGATCGTCGCGTTCAATGCCCCACCATTCTTCATTGGGATCCACGTCGTCGTCGGTTCCGTCACCCGCAAATGCATCGTTCACGTTGGTGACATCCGAAAAAATCTGGTACAATAGCTTCTTGACTTCCCGGTAGTCGTCGGTCTCACCGGCCGCGTACAGCGCGTCCTTGAGTTTTGTCCCTAGCGATTCTTGTGGGGCTGCCGGTGGAGTCGGGGCGGGTGGCGGAGACACGACAACGGCAGCGACAGGCGGCAAAGGGATTGAGGCTTGCACGTCTTCAATAAACGACCCACGCGTCATCTCGACGTCGGCATCTTGGTGTTGACGATCGCTTCCTTCGGTGGTGGGGGTCTCAGCTTCGACGACTGCCTCCATTTTCTCGTCCACAGTCGCGACAGCACCACCAACAGTGGCCGCAGTCTCAATCATATCCGCGTCTTCTTGCGCCTCTTTGGTGAGGGTGCTGTTGTTGTTTTCGACTGGAGGGGACGTCGCCTGGTCGGCCGCAGTTTGGTCGCCACTGGCAAGCCGCTGCATTTCCTGCATCGCCCGGGCCGCTGCAACGTTGGGTTCCAGACCTTGCGCGACCAACTTGTTGAACGTCTCATGGAACAGCGACTCGACGGCACTGCGATCCATGGTGTATCACTGGAAGAGAGTGCGGGATGGGGCGTTTCTGTGGGGTTCTACTCGTGGGAGGCCGATGGAGAAGCCACCAGGACGAGCGCAAGTCGCGCGACTTCTCTATGGGACGAGCGAGAGCGTCGGTCTGGAGTCGTAGCCGGACAGAGAACTCCTCTTCTTCGTGTCTTGGCTTCTCGAATTCTTCGAGAGCAAGTTGCTGCTGGAAGAAATGGGGGGAAACGGGTACAGAAATGAGGAAAACGGGTTTGGACTTCAACTTGGATCCATACCCACCCGTCGCAACATTTCCTGCTTTTAGTGGTCAACCAGATCCCCTGTTGATATACAATACTACATTTCCAAACTGCATATTGTGACATTAATGTCTCTATTATCGGGGTGTTCGGATCCGCCACAAACCAGCAACAGATTTAGCCCATGAAATATACTAAATTACCTAAATAGCCATACAAATCACAAGTGACACGCGCATTTCCGTGCCTGCCGAAAAGAGCGAGCCAAGCCATGAGCAGCGCTAACAGCTTCACGCCGCCCGTGATCGCGGGCCTCCACGCCGGCAGCAAGAGCGACTTTGGCTCGGACGTCGACATCGACGATATGATTGAGAAAATGGGGTGCTCGAAGGACTACTACAAGCTCGAGGACTGTCTCGGCGAGCACGACCGCGACTGGACCAAGTGCCAAGCGGAAGTCAAGATGCTCAAGCAGTGTAATGACCGGCTCAACAAGCTCAAGCAGACACAGCGAGCAGCTGCAGCCGCGGCCAAAGAGAAGAACAGCGCATGAGAGTGGATGTAATAGAAAACGTCTAGCAATATTGGGGGGTTCGTTTGTGGAGTCTGTCCTCTTTGCCGCCGCTGGTGTCGAGCGGGGACGAGCACCTGAGTATGGGCCAATAAAAAAAACGTCTAAAATGGCGACCAGGATAAACGCTCTCTCAAAACGGTGCCTCCACCGTGCGATTCACTGCCGTGGACCCCGCGCTCATGATCTCGACGTCGTCTTCTTGTTCGTCCGAGACGTACCAACCGTCCATAGTGTCAATATCCATTGCCGAATCGTCTTCACGTCCTTCTTCTTCCATCGCCAGGCGTGCATACTCAGAGCGCGCGTACCGGTCCCAGTCCCTACATGAGAAGAAGCACGCATCAGTCTACTTAGCTTTGCCCTCCAACCAGATTGGCTGTAATAAAGACTCACGTGAGTTCTGGTTCGGCGAGCTGCTGCCGGAGCAAGAACGGATCGCGCTGCTCAAACTCAATGAACTTGCTGAGGTTGAACAGCACGTTGAAAAACACACCCGCCACACGGATCTTGTCTTCCTTGATGAAATCCCGATGGTAAAACTCGCCATCGACACCTGGGTGCAACAAGTCGGACCTAGTACACATTGGTACAAAAGTGAGATACTGGTGGCGTCGGGGGCGATGCGAGATCACACGCACATTTGACAGAGAATGTCCTCGAACGGAACGACTTCGTGCCCGAGACATTCCATGCGGTGCATCTGGTGGCGGTAAAAAATGCGCATCTCATCCGAGCGAATCACGCCGTCTTCGTTCGTGTCGATCAGCTCGAACCAGTACTGGAGGCTGATTGGATTGCTCTTGTCTTCCTCTGAGAGCATAAAGTCTTCAAAATAATATGCACGACGTCAGCTCGTGATGACTCGTCAATCAGCCCTGGATGAGGAAGGTACTCACAGATAAAATCTTCGTAGCTCATCTTCTTCTTTTCGTCCGCCGATAAGTTCTGGACGCGGGCAAACGGACGCCGTCCATGCTCGAATATCCGGTCGATGATAATGCGTGTCAGCGAGTGGCCGCCGTATCGTGACAAGTCGTCGGGGCTAAGCTGGAAATCGTGGTCCGTATCCATCTCCCAGAACTTGCAGTAGAGCACATAAAAATGCTCGTACGAAAAGTAGGCGTTCACCTGTTTCACATGCCAATCACGTGAATCAGATAGTGTTGAAAATCCACAGCAGAGGATCATCCGTACCTTGTTGATATCTTCTTCCTCGTCCACAGTGTTGAACGCTTCCAGCAAATTGCTCCGACGTAGCTTCCGTAGTGTGATTCGGCCACTGCTGTCGCGATCGACCGAGTAGAAAATTCGCACCACGACCGTCAAAGCTACCAGAGCATGGCAAGGGATCCAGCATGTCAGAACGCTGTAAGGACGCTCCGAAGGGATATGTACACTCAGACTAACCGTATTTCTCTTGGAACTCAGGAGTGCCCGCCAGGAATTCCAGTCCTGGGTGGTACTTGAGCAGCTCTAAACACATATCACTATGAGGCCAGTTCCTCGAAGGTATCCAGCAGGGGGAAATGCTCACCATGCAGAAAGGGCGCAAAGTCATCTCGCTCGATATAGTCGTTCTTGGGTTGCTTCACCTAATGCAGAAGTCCATCAGTGTTACGCACTGCCACAATACCGGTCGTGCTGAGCCACACCCACGTACTACTCTAAAAAACCGCTCAACGTCGTCGTGCGGCGCGAGTTCCTTCAGCCAAAAGGGCACAAACATCTCCTTTGTGATCTTGAGCGAGTCGTCGGTTGCGGTCGGACTGGGCATCTCGCCATTGTTGGCGGCCGACAAAATACGACGAAAGAACGGGGCATTGAAAAAAGACGGGAAGCCGCACAGGTCCTTGGTGATCGCGACAAAGTCTTCGACCTTCATGCCGTCTGGAAAATCGCGGAACCGCGCCTCAATGTCGTTCTAATAGTGCCACATCAAAACAATTAGTGTCTGCTTGTCGGACCGCATTTGATAGTACAGTCCAGCGTACCGTCTTGCGGGCAATGGCGTCAGTCGAGAGGCCGCGTAACCGACCACGTCGGTTCTCGCCAGGTGTGTAGAAGCGTGGGATCTGCATCGCGGGTACTTCCTGCGGTTGTTCCTCGCTGGCTACGGCCGGCGCGGCCTCCATGACCTGGTCGCCGTCAGTCATCACTACATCGGTCGTCGTCGTCGTTGCTGCAGTCGGGGCCTCACGCTTTTCCAACTCAGCGAGCGTGTGCAGTTCGTCGCCAAACAAGCTCACAATGTGCTGCTTCTTGCGGCCGTGCAGCAGCGGCGAGTTACTGGCCGACGACGACGGCGAGCCGCCGCCAAAGTGGTGGTAATTCGGCGGGCGCTTGGGGCTGCGCGCCGGCGAATCGGCGCCGTGGTGGCTGCCGCTCGCGATCAGCGCGTCAAACTGGATACCTTTGCCGCTGTGAATGTCGTCGACCATGCCGTGGATCATTTCTTTCGTGCCGTCGACGTTCAGCCACTGGCGAAAGAGTTCCTCCATCTTCATGCGACCACTTGGACACAGATGCGCGCTCTCGATCTCAGACATGCGGAACGCGACTTCCGAGGTCCCAGTACTGCTGCTGGGCGAGCTCATGGCCGAGTCAGCACCGCCGTCCGTGTCCACTTCGAGCGTGAGTGGTCGTGCCATCGTAGCGTGTTCTACCGGCGGGGGGAAAAGGGGGAGGAGGTTGGCGCTGGAGTTACAGCAGATTGAGTGGGGAGGGGGATGCAAGGGGGTCTCCCTCGGTGTCTACGAACTCGTGGAGGGGGAGGGGAGGAGGAGATGGCTCGGGATATGAGAGAGAGAGAGAGAGGGTGCTTGGCCGCCGTCGCCCGCGGGAGGCCCACGCTCGTGACGTGAAAAGAGGAAGGGGAGGGCGGACAGTAAAGTAACCACGGTCGTCGGTTGGTTATGCAGGTCCCGTGTTCTGATACTCTAACACGGGACAAGATCCCTGATTGGAGACGATGCGGGGTGAGTCACGGTCACTGTGACGCACTTCTTCATGATGCTGACTCGAGGCTAATATCGGGCTAAGCCATTTTGGTCTTGTCTCATGCTAATCAAGGTCGACTCGTGTCCCTTGTTGGAGTATATGGGTTCGGGATTCGCCTCAACCTCCAACCACCAAGCGGTGCCAAAGCACCAACAACAAAATACCCGAGCGCTGCCGCCACCGCGCTCCCGCCGCCGTTCTTTCCAGCCCCCCTGTGCCACCGTAGACGATGTGGAAGCCCGGAAGCCAGAAACCCAAGCCTGCGGCAGCGAAAGGCAGTAAGAACGGCGCGAAAGACCGTGATGAGGACGCTGTGAAGGGGCTCAAAGCCGCCGGTCCGAGCGAGCCGCGCGCGACAACCAAGGCGACGCTCACGCAAAAGACACTGGCGATGAAGGTACGCGTACAATATCGGCCATCTTGTGGGATGGCAGTAGGCCGTACTTAGTCTGTTCTATCTTTCAATATGTGTAGTTTATGCAGCGCAAAAAGAACCATGCCGAGGAAAAGCGCCACGCCATCGAGCAGCAGCAGAAGAACGACGCGTGGGTGCTGGACGACGACGAGACGTCACTGTACGTTGTGGTGTATGGCATTGGTCGCCAGTGGAGAGAGAGAGAAGAATTGACGTATGTGACTTGTGGAAGCAGGCGATTAGTGTGCACGCGGGACGTCCCCGATCCATCGGTCGCGCCGATTTTCGGTCGCCGGTCGTTTGGCGGGTTCAACAAGGCTGTGGAGGTGTGATACGAAGTCTGCTTGCTGCCTCAAAGAAAGCACATAGTGGAGACTGATCTGGAATGGGATTTGTAGGACGAATACCGCGAGGCGTCGCGTCAGACCAAGTTTGCGGCGTCCGAGGAACGCGAGCTGCGGGACGAAGTGTCAGCCCACGAGATGACCGCGCGCATGATCAAGTACACGGGCTTGCTGCGTGGCCCACAGGGCAACCGACCGCAGAAGAAGCAGCGAAAAGCGTAGAGACTGTGGGATCGTTCGACAAGACGGCTCTGAGCGTGTCGCCGTACCGGTACTGCGATAGACAATAATTTATTGACAAGAAAAAAACTGTTTTGGTTGCTAGAAGCGAGAGCTCCATGTTCAGTCGCTCGCGCTCTCATCGCTAAAGTAATTCCCCACAGCCTTTCGCTTCCGTGCTCGCCCGCGCGAATCTTCAGGCGGTAGCGACGCATACGACAGCAGCGTCAGCGAGACCTCTTGCTCCCCGTCCTCCGGTGGAGCGCTAATACAAACCCACAGCGTCAGTCTTGTATCAATGGATCTCCATGACCACACGCGAACAGTACGTACAGCATATTGACGACGCCGTCGTCGTTGAAGTAGTGGCCACGCTCCTGGACGTCGTATCCCTTTTTCTTCTTCTTCTTGAGCTTCTTCTTTTGCACGGGGCGCTCCCGTACTCCGAGGACGTTGCGCGGACAGTCGTACGAAAAGTGACCATACTCGCCGCACTCAAAGCAGCGGACCACAGCCCCCGGTGCAGCCGCGGTGGGCGCGTACTTGCGTTTGCGCTGAAACTCGTTGGAGCGTCCATTGTCCCTGACGATCGAGCAGCTCAGCCGGAACCCTTCGAGCGTGGTGTCGTGCATCTCGGCGACCGCGGCGGCGCAGTCCTCGGCGCGCGCAAACTGCACAAACGCGACGCCGCGAGACTTGCGGGTCTGCTTGTCCCGCAAGATCGTCACGCGCGCAATCTTACCGAAGGGCGAAAAGAGCTGCGCGACGTCGCTGTTGGTGTAGGCAAACGGCAGCATCGCCACGTACGCCGTCGCCTGGGCTGGTGCCGCTGGACCATGCGTTGTGTGACACGTGGGCGACGCTGCACCAGCGTTCTGCTGCATCGCAGCCGGTACTGTTGTTGGAGACGGGCCATTAAACAATGTAGAGTCTGACGGGCGAATCGCCAGCGTCGCCGTTAGCGCACGCGCCACGCGCTGGGCGATCTCGCGCGCAGTCTCGGGAGTCTCAGGCCGCAGATCCTCCATTTCCAATTCTACTCCGTGGTCAGCACTAATTAGGTTAGGTTTGGAACCTAAGCCAAGCTAATACCAACAGCTCCGGGAGAGCGAAGCCATCCATTCGATTTTTCCACACGAGATAAACAGTCATGGAGGACGCACCGCCGCCGCCGCAGTTTGCACAGCGCGTCACGCAGGACGAGTATGACCGCCAGGCCGTGGACTACACGACCGCGATGGTCGAGCAGCTGAACGCTGCCGTGCGCGCGCAGCCGTCGCTCGGCGAAATGTCGGCGTTTTTCCAGGACCCCGAGAATGTCCAGAAAGGGCTACCCGTGTTCCAGGGCAAGCACACGCGCTTCGTGTACGACAGCGACGACGAAGAGATCGTCGCAGCTGTCGACGTGACGCATACGCCACTTCCGGGACCGCACGTGCGCACCGTCGCCGACTTGGATCCCGACGAGGACGACGAGGACGACGAGGACGAGGACGACGACTACAACGAAGGCAACGAGGAAGAAGCCATGGACGAAGAGGAAGACGACGACATGGGCGTCGAGAATGCCTTCTACGTGAACCCAGACACACCAGACGACAGCACGATCGGCGCACTGCTCGAAGACGTCGCGATGGAACTCGCAGCGTTCGACATGGCGGACAGCGCTGCCCACCCGTGAGTGGCAAGAAACGAGTGGCGCTTTTGTAGACTATTGGATCAAAGTCTCTTTATACATCATCTAATATATTTCCTTCTTTCTGTATCGTCTCTGCTTCTGTTCCCACGCCCTCTGCGTGCGGGTCTCTCTCTCTCTCCCTCTCTCTCTCTATCCCTCTCGCTCTACTTGAAGATCTTGGAGAGGAAGCCGCCACTCTTTTGCGGCGCGCCAACGGCCTTCTCGGCTTTCAGTCGGTCCTTGAGCGTCTTGCTCTGGAGCTGCGCGCAAAAGGCCTTGTGGTCCTGCTTGAGCACGAGCATCGTGTTCTCCTTAATGGGTTCAAACATGGTCTTGATGGGACACCCGAGGCGAAGCTGCACCGACTTGCGGTCCAAGTTGGTGCACGACACTTCAAAGGGCGACCCGGGCGCGATGAAATAGAGGTACAAATCCCACGCAAACTCCTTGAGATCGTCCGGTTTCTTCTCGAGCGCGAGCTCTTCAAAGCGGCGGATCTGGCGCGCGCACTTCAAGTTCTCGGCCTTGAATTCTACAACGAAAAAGCAGAATCGAATTAAAATTCCGTAAACCGATTAATTTCTCCCCCCAAAGCATCCCAAACGTACTTTTTTCGAGGTAGTCGAGCATCTCGGTGAAGAGGATCTTGTCGCCGAGGATGTCATCGAGGGGGTACTCTTTCGCATTAGCAATCTTGTCGTCTGAGAGCGTCGACTTGGCCGGCACGTCGACCGTGTAGGCGCCGTCGGCCTCGAACGCCTTGCTCTTCATCATGTCAAAGACCTTGACGACCTTTTGCGACATCTCCGTGTACTGCGGGCTCTTGAGGAACCTTGCGAGCGTGTCTTTCTGCAGTGTCTTGACAGCGTCCTGGAGTGCCACGTCAAATAGCTTTGCGCGGTACTCGGCGGGCTTCTTCATGCGTTCCATGGTCTCGTTGCGGTCCTCGGACGGCATCGACACTTCGTTCGGCGCATTGAGCGAGAGGTAGTCGGCCCAGATGCGGTCGGCCATCTCCTTGCACGTCGCCACGGCCTCGGCGTCTCGGAAATCGAGCAGACCGCACTCGTCCTTGAACTTGTCGACCGCCATGAAGAAATTCAGGTTCTCGGCACAGTACTACGAAGCGAACACATGAAACCAAGTGAGACCACAGCCTGCTCCCGAGGCGAGAGATAGACCACGTACCGATTTCTGGCAAAAGTCGAGGAGGTACCCACACGACACGGGGTTTGCGATGATGTCGTCGATCGTAATGTCGCGCTTGTCCTTCTCGCCCTTTTCGACCACGCGGCGCAGCACGACGATCTCATTCTCGCCTTTCTTGGCCATGGTGTCTGCTTGCTCCGCCTTGACTACGAGAGAGCGAGTCGATTAACTGAGGGGCCCGAGACGACCAACGGTGCGAAAGCCCTTATACCAATAAATGAGCGCACGAGCTCGCCCCTCTCCGTCCGAACAAGCGAGCAGGCAATGGTCTACGCCTGCAAGAAGGACCCACGCCTCTGGGAAGAGGAGTGGGCCTGGAAATAGCCGATCAAGACTCAAGAGGTCTGGGCGGCTTTGTTCGGACAAGAGTGAACCGCCAGCGATAAGAACCGACAAGCACTATGTATAGCAATCGACCCAGTCGAGTGCAACAGTCAACGGACCAGACGCGCAAGACGAAGAGGCCCAACCACGGCGGATCGATGAACACTCAAGTGTGGCCTATCTATGCAGTTGTTTCCGAGAAAATAGGTGTACAAATCCTTACTTTGACGTCTTGGTGTGGCTGAAGAGAGCCTTGGCTTTGGCCTTGGCGTTTGCCATGGCACCGCTGGGCTTGGCAGCACGGGTAGTGGTCGGTGGTCGGCTCGCGAGCTGCACGAGCGGCTTGCGCTCGGGCTTGCGGCCGTGGCGGGCGTTGTACCGATCGGGCTTTTCACGGAGCACGAGCCACGCCACGCGGATGACCACTACCAGGAATGCGAGCAGCACCAGTGAGAGCACTAGGAACCACCTACATCCACAGTCTCACCCATCAGTCCCACTCCCAGAGAACTAAGACGACCTCTTCTAACCATCACGTACTGCGAGAAGTAAGACCAGTAGCTGAGAAAAGTCTTGCGGCACATTGCGTAGGGCGGATTCCTCGCGAGCGGTGGCACGGGCGCGACGCCAGGGATGTCGCTGGGGAACTGCGGTCCGCCTGTGGACGGGTCGTTCATGAATACGCCTTCGAACGAATCCAATGCCGGGGCCGTGCTCTGGGGATTCGAGTAGTTTTGCCACACCGTGTCCACACAAAACACAGCCGACGGCCGGCTCGGCGGGCACTTGGTGTTGGCCCATGCGACAAGGTGCACATACGTGTGCAGGTCTGCAATATCGCCACACCAGGAGCAGAGAGTCGCGACGCTGCTTTCCAGCACTGGATAATGGAGGGGTGAGGTCTCGTCTTCGCAGAGTTCGAGCAGACTGCGCGCGCCAGCGAGTCGCTCGGTCGCCATGGCCTGCTTGACCTTGGCCGAGATGAGCGGGTCCAAATAGAGATCGCGCAGATCGTCACTTCCGAACCGCACGAGCCACTGCGAGTTGGACGATGCTGTGCACAGATACGCGGCCTGTGAGAGGCAATAGACCTGGTTGAAACTCGCTTCGACGTGGGCCTCTTTCATAGTGTCGATCGCCTGCCGCGACTTCCAAGAGTGGGCTGTACTGAGCGAGATGCTTCCTTCGATCGTGAGGAAGAGACAGAATGCAAACGTGAGCAGCGTCGTCGTGCTATAGACTAGAAGCACCCATTTCTTGCGGCGAAAGAGCACACTGTAAAGACCCGACTAGAAAGACACCACCGAGACCATGAGGCACAATAGAAAGTACAGTTCTCATGGAGGCACACGGAGGACGTACGATGGCTTGCGTCGCGATGAGCAGGCTCAGCAACACGATGGTCAGCACATACAACGTGTGGAACCATGCGTAGTCGTCTTCAAACATGTCGAGCCAGCCTCCTTTGCGCACGCGCGAGCCGGCGACCAGCAGCCCGATCGCGCCACCAAAGAACAATACGTTGGATACCCCTAGCGTCGTCTTGAGGTAGAGCTTCCTGTACCAGCGCATCGCCCCTATCACTCCTGGTCGCCTCCTTCTTCGTGGCCTTCTCTCGTTATCAGAAAGCAGACTGACTGCAGCGAATAACTTCCATTCACGCGGCGGTTCAAGATCGCTCAAGCAACCTTCGTGCAACATTTTCCGTTTTGAACTAAGACCTTTGCTCACAGAAAACTCATATCTCAGTAGTTGTTTGTACCCATATTATTTGACCCACGTGCGTGGGTCACGCGCGCGCTCGTCGTGCCACTCCCGCCGAAAGATTTCGTATTTGAACAGTGCACGCTCGCGCCTGGCGATCTTGAGATCTGCGGCCAGCGCCAAGCCGGCGCCAAGCGAGAGCGCATGGCTCGTCGTGTGGATGGAGCTGTTCATCGCACTGCGTCTCGAGATGGCTGGCTTGGCGGTCATGCGCTTGCCATTCCGGCCGCCTGCAGGAGCCTCATCATAGAGCTGCACGGTACTCCAGACGACGACCATGATCACAATATTGCCATGCCTTTCATGGGCGCGCACGTGGACGACGCGGGCCGCGACCGTGCGCTCGCCGATCGGCTCGGCGCCTCCTCCTCCTCCTTGGGAGTAATAACTCGCGTTCGAGTACACTGAGGCAGTGGCAAGCTTGTCTAATGAGACACTAGCGACCGCACGCACGAGTTCCGATTCGCCACTGACTTTGCCTGTTGCCTCATTGCGTACGAGCCGCTCGCTAAAGAGGATCGTGTCGCCACCAACAATGTCGCCCGGGTCGCTGCACTCGACGACAAACTGGTCGGCAGCGTTCGCCGGCCGCAGGTTGGCGAGCCCGCGCTTCTTCTCTTCGTCTTTCGTGAGCGTGCAAAACTGTGTTACCGTCGATTGGTCACTAACGAGTCCGGCCTTGTTTACGGCAAACACACGGAGGCGGTAGACCGTGTTGGGCACCAAGTCGCCAAGCAATGCGAGCGTCTCGCTGCCTTCGTACACGCGCACCCAGTCAGTGGGCGAGGCCGCCACAGGAGGACGACGCCCGACCCCAACCGCATCGCTAGAAGGCAATGTCTCTACTAGCTTGCACTCGACCGTGAACTTATGGGCACCATTGCGGCCAGGGTACCAGCAGATCTGAACGCTTCCTGCCAGTATCGAGATCATGCCAGCAGCGCTGGGGGCCTCTGGTGGGGTCGTCACGACCACTGCATCGCTCAGCTGGCTCGAGGCATGGGACGACACGGTTCGTAGTCGGAACTGGTACTCGGTATTCGGTTCCAGTCCGCCCACAAGTGTCGCCGTGTCCGTGCCTCGATAACACACTACGCTCATGGCATTGTCTCCAGCCACACTATTCCGCTTGAGCACGTACTGCACGTCCGTCTGAGTCCACCACGCGCGGAACTCGTCAAACGAAATCTTGCCATCGCGGTCCCCATCAAACTGTGCCATGTACGCGGCCATGCGTTCCGGTGTCGCAGCGACGCCCAGCTCTTCCAGCAGCGTCTTGAACTCGGGCAGCTCGATAAAGTCGCTGTGGTCAGCGTCGTAGCGATCGAATTTCGCGCGGAAATCGATCGCGCCGTCGTCGACGCTCGTCTCATTGGCCCACTCCTTGAGAATGCGCGTCACGGCGTCGCCCGTGGACGTACCCTTGCGCAGCGCGGAAGCCTTGGACCGCGCCTGGGTGGCTTCGTGGGACAGACACGCACGGGCGCTTGCCGCCGACCACTTGAGCTTGAGACAGGTCGACGTGGACGCCGCCTCGACCAGCACGGGGCTGGTGGGGGTCTGCAAGAGCGTGTTCACGACCACAGCGTCGCTGTGGCGGCTCGCACGACCGTCGTCGTTGATCGCCTGGACGCGGAACTGGTACGTGCTGCCGCTCGCGAGCCCGTGGACCGTGAACCGCGGCTGCTGGCCACGGTAGATCTCGACGTATTCACCCCTGGCTTCGTTTGTGCACTGCTTGAGAATGTACCGACACGACGAGATCTTGGCGGCGGTCTCACCCGCACTTGGTCGCTTCTTGAGCCGAGTTGTACTCATCGCGCCTGATTTCTTACTGGCGCTGTTTGAGCTACGGGATCCGACCGAGCTTTCCAGGTCGGTCTTCTCGTCCAGCATGCCATGGAAGAAGCGCATGAATTCGTCCCACGAGATGCTCTCATTGTCGTCCGTCTCGATCGCGTCAAACACACTGAGTACTGGGATACTGCCTCCTGCGCCCGTGGCTTTGCTGGCGCTTGCCACGTCGACGGGCGCCGTGGTCTGCTGCAGGAACGCAAGCAGCTTTGGCTTACGGCGTTCAATCTCGTCCATGAACTCATCGCGGCTAATGCACCCATTCCCGTCTTGGTCGGCCTCTTCAAACACTTGGCGTAGTTCCTTTAGTTGGCGACGGTAATAACTCGAACTCTCCCAGCCAAGCTGGATCGAATGGGCCGTGACTTGGACCGCAAGCGGCGCTGGCGGCGTTGCCGGCGCCGTCACAAAGTAGGCAAACGTATACGGCCCCGCGCCAAAGCCGTTGAGCGCACGCACGCGAAAGCCGTACTTTGTATTGGGCGCGAGCCCCGTGACAAGGTACTGATACCGTGGCTGACCCTGGTTGTCCTTGTAGTCGCGCGGGTCCCTGTACAGCTCCCTGTACTCGTTCAGTCGAAACGACGGCGTGCCTTCGGCGCCGATGGTCTCGAGGATGTAGAACGCTGCCCCGTTGTTCCCACGCACGGGCGGTGGCTGCCAGCGCAGCAACAGCGAGGTCGTGGCGTCCATGGTCTCGTCCTCGTCGTTCTCTTCGCCGCCTTTGAAAAGCACGGGAGCATCGGGTGGTGTGCCCTCTGTCACGAGCTTCTGCAGCACGTGGTGCTCGCGCGTCTGTGCGCTCCACAGCTCGAGCTTCTTGAGAAACGGCGCCGCCTTGTCGTCGCTCCACTGCGCGTAGGCACACTGCCGTGGCGTGCACTTTCTCAGCTCGCGCATGTCACACTCTGGCGCCGAGCAGCCCATGCGATCGCGGCGCTTAGCGTGAGCCGGCAGCTCCGCGCGCATGCGCGGGTCACCGGGCTTGGTGTTGCCAATGACCAATTGAAATGCGTGGAGCATGCCACACTCGTGGCACACAGTTTCCCACATGCACACGTGCTGCAGCAGCACGTCCGTGTCGCCGTGGCACGGCGGCCTCTGGTCTCCGACAACCGCGAGGAACTCCTGCATGCTCACTTGCTGGTTCCCGTCCGCGTCAAAGTACTCCATCAGCCGCTGGGTCTCTTCCGGCTGCAGCACAATGCCAAGGTCCAGCAAGAGCCGCGCAAACTCGCGCTTATCGAGCTGCGCAAACTTGACCATCTTGTCGTCGTCGCTCATGTCCTCGAGCAGGTCGTCGTCGAGGCCGCGCGCGAGCAAGAGCTTGTGCTTCTTGTCGCAGTGCGCGAGAAACGCCTGCTTGAAGTTGACGCCCTTGCGGTGCAAGAGCTTGAGAAACACGTCGCGGATCGCCGACGACGTGCAGTGCACGTCACACGCGATGGGCGCAAAGCTCTCCCACATGGCGCGGCACGCGGCCGCCGAGGCAAAGCTGTCGCTCCAGCGGACCCAGTCGTCCAGCAGCGAGCGGTCCACGGCCTTGAGGGCCTTGCCCACTTGCTGCCACCGCACACGGGCCGGCACCGAGTCGTCATCCTCAGGATTGCCGTCTGTCTCATACTGTTCCTGGTCGCTGCCATGGCCATCCGTGGCATCGCCACTGTCACGCGGTCTGGGGATATGGCTCAAGTACTTTGCCGCCTTCTCCTTGAGCGCCTTGTGGGCGACCCACGCTGCGTACTTGTCTTTGCTCTGCGCCACACGCTGCGCCTCTTGCTCGCGCTTCTTCTTGAGCGCCGGGTTGTTTTCACGTTCAAAGTAGTACCGGTCCTTTGAGAACAGGTTCTCGCCGTCGTCGTCGCCGTTCGACCGACCCGAATCAAAGTTGGCCTTGAGCACGTGGCCTTTCTTGAGCAGCAACTGCTTGCACTTTTCCAGGTCGCCGCCACGTCCCTGGAAGCCTTCGTTCATGGCGTGGACGTACTTGAGGCCGCTGCCGCGCATGAGCTCGACCGTGGACGACGGCGCAGCGTGCGTTTTCTGGCGCACGACGCCCTTGCCACTGGAAAAGTCCATGCGCGGCGGCTTCCACGCCGATCCACTGGACTTGACCGACCCCGAGACAGTCTTCTGCCTTGTGCCACCATCGTGCTCGGTGGGCAGCCGGATCCGCAGCCGGTCCTTGCGCTTGACCCAGGCGTTGTGAGCCATGACGCCGCCGTCGGCCTTGTCCTTGTGCTCGTCTCGCTTGGCGTCTTCGATCGCCTCGGCGTCCTGCTCCAGCCAGAGCATGAGCCGCTTCACGCCCAGCGTGTTCAACACCGACAGCTCATACTCCTCGGGCTGGCACTTGCGCTTGTCGCGAGGCGTCTGCAGAAACGCGTCCATCTTGAGCTGTAAATGCTCGACGACCTTGTGCTGCGCCTGCTGCCATGCGCGTTTACAGAGCGCAAGAAAGAAGCCATTCTGCCGCTTCTGGTCGGGCGTGAGCATGCGCCGCGCCGCGATCTTGGCCGTGTCGCCTTTCTGCGGCTTGGCCGCCTGGTGCCACTTGAGCGTCATGAACGAGGTCTTGGTCTCGTCGTCCACTTCCATCATCTGTCGCGTGCCACTCGAGAACGTGGCGGCCTCTGCTTCTGTAAGCGGCACGCGCGAGAACGTGTGGTGCTTGGTGGTCCACTTGACCCAGAGATCGCCGAGCGAGCGGACTGGACACGAACACGGACGCTGGAGCCGCGTGCCGTCGTCGTTCGCGAGCACGCTGCACTGCGCCAGCACGGCCTGCGCCATGCGCAACGCCATGGTCGTGATCTTGGGCCCGCCAGGTACGAGCGGCTTGCCTTCTCCGGTCGTGACGATCCGCTCGGCGAGGTCGAGCATGAATGTGTGGGCACCGCCGCTGTTCGTGGGGCGATACGGCGCCAACGCCAGTGTCATCTTGTCGGTGATCTCGCCCGGCGTCGTGGCGATGCAGCGTCTACAGAGCGAGCATTTCTTGGCCGGACACTGGCACCGCGTGCGCTGCTTGGCCACGGAATGGCTCGGATTGCGGCACACGCCCGCGCAGTCGCACGCATCTGTCTTGCCTGTCTTGAGTAGCACGTCCGTGGCGGCGAGTGAGACGGCGACGTCGAGCCACTGCGCGTCGTCGCTCGCGCGGTCTGTGGAGAGCGATGCAAGCGCGCGGGCCGCGCGCTCGTACTTGTCCTTGCGCGCGACCCAGACATTGAACTCGAGCTTCGCGGTCTTGTTGTCACCTGGTTTGGCCGCTTTGCCCGAGGCCTTGGTGGTCCCATGGTCGGTCGGGCTTTGTCGTGTCGACTTGGACTGAGCTTCTCGGTCGGCGTCGTGTTCGTGTTCGTCTTGGAAGGCGTTGGTCTCGTAGAGATCGTCAATGTCGTGGAGCGACGAGTGCGTCGGCGCACGCATGCCCGTGGCCTTCGAGCCGAGCGACTCGACGGCCATGTTGCTGGCTTCCGTAGAACTCCTTGTCGCTGCGTGGGGGAGCCCGACGGCCGCAACTGTGAGCAGGTGCTACAGCAGGAATGCCGGTCCACGAGATGCCTAATTGGGGAGCGGGCTCTCGAGCTGCTAAATTGAGCTGCTCGTTGTGGGAAGCTACACCAGCAACGTCAGAGAGATCTTCCAGTGCAGGAGTGCGTGAGCGAGTCCAAATACTATATAACCAAGAGACATTCATAGACATGCTTCAATTTGCTCTGCTCCTACCTCGTCCCCTCCCACCGTTCGTTCGGTCGGTCGGTCGCATTTACACGTTGCTGGTACTTCACACACACACGCACAGTTCTAAAAGTCAAAAGGATTCAGTGATGCCATCGGCGCATTCGCCGGCTTGGGCGGCACTGGTGCCGCGTGTGCGTTGTTGGGCGTTGGAGCGGGGAACCCAAAGTCAAACGGGTTGGCCTTGACGGGCTGGGCTTGCTGCTGCTCCATTTGCATGGCCGGCTGCGGTGGCGTAGGCGTCGAGATCGTGGCCTTGGCCGAGAAATCATCAAAGAAATCAAACGGATTCGCCGCTGTCTGGTTGTTGCTGGTGTTCTGGTTGTTTGAGAGAGGAGCACTGGGGAAGGTCTGGGCGGGAGCGGCCGGCGCGGCAGCGGGTGCGGATGGTGCAGAGAGATCTAGTGGGAGAACAGAAGCACACAGTAAGCAATGGTGCCAACACTACCCACTTGAGAAACAGAGATGGTAGCGTACCGCCCCAGAGGTCGTCAAACGGGGATGCCGCACGCTTGGCTGCGGGTGCCGCCTGCGCTGGCGCCGACGACTGCATCAGCAGATCACTAGACCCCCACAGATCCGCAACGGGCGGCGCGGCCACTGTGGTGGTTGTCGATCCATTCGTGGATGGCGGCTGCACCGGAGTCTCTACAAGAGAGAGAGAAAAGACGCAATCAGACCACTACACCGAAAAGCAATAGATCGTGAAGAATGATTTCGTACCGTCCCACAGATCGATGAGGTTCTTGGCCGGTGCGCCACTGGGCTTGCTGACGGACGACCGCTGGCTCACAAAGCTCGCAAACGGATCGTCATCGTCGTCTGTCTGATTGTTCACCGCGGGCTTGGCGTCACCGCCACCGACTCGGGCCCGCACGAAATCCCCAAAGCCGTCGTCGTCGTCCGTGTCATTGTCCTGCTGGTTGCTGGAGCCCGACGCCGCCCAGCCGCCCAGCGCCGCCTCCTTTTTCGCGCCATTTTGCTTCTTCTGGCCACTCGTCGTCTTGCCGTGCTTCAGGTCGTCGTACCGCGTGAGCGCCAAGTGGAGCGTGTCGTTGATCGAGAGGTACTTGCCGAGCTCGTCACTATCGCTATCGGCCGCGGCCTGGATCATTGTTTGCAGTCGCACGGCGAGCTCATGGGCCTGCGTCGCGAGCTCGACGATCACGCCCTTGTCGGCGGCCGACGCGCTGTCCTGCTCCTGCTCGGCCTCGCACAGCATGTCCTCAAACATCTCAGCCACATTCGTCGCGACGTGGTACACTTCCTTGGACGAGAGCTTGGCCAGCCCGGCGGCCGCGGCGCTGCTGGCCTTGCTCGATCCGGAGCCCCTTGCCACAGCCTCGCGCGCGCGGCGCTGCGCCGCCGGACTGAGTCCGCCCGCCGTGTTGATCAAAGGCGCCTTGGTCTTGTCAAACTTGGGGAACTTGACGCCCTTCTTACGGAGCTTTTCGTACGTGTAGATAAAGTACGGAAACTCAAACTTCTGGTTCATAAAGGTCTCGCCCCATGTCTGGATCAGTTCGAGCACGCGGCCTTCAATCTCCATGCTGTCGCGCCCGCGCTTGCACGAGTGCACCTTGTACAGCGTCTCCATCTCGCCCATAAAGGCCTCGCTGCCCAGTTCCTTGTGCACAAACTTGTTGCAATTGTTCATGAGCGCCTCGCTCAGCGACAGCGCGAGCAGCACGACGCGCGGCGACGGATCGCCCAGTCGCAGGCGCAGGAATCGGATCGCTTCCTTCACAACGTGCTTGTTGCTCGTGTTGCTGATCGTGTCCACGACCTTCATGATGCGGTCGTAGTGCTCCGTCTTGTCAAACTCACTCGTGGCGGTCGCAATAAGATCCGTGACGCTCTTGATGCGGTCCTGTTCGCTTTGCGTGTAGAGCACTTGGACCGACTTTTGCTGCACGAACTGGCCAAGCTGCGACGTCAGTGCGCGCTTGGACGGCATGCGGCGGCGCCACTCGGCCATCTTGGTCTCCATCGCGTCCATGGTGACAGTGGGGGGAAGGCGACGGGGAGGAGAATGAAGAAGGAGGTGATCTCACACAGTGGACGCGGGAGAAGGCGCGGCACGGAGGGGCAGGGGGAAGAGGGAAGGAGGGGGGACGAGGGACGAGGACGAGAGAGTTGCCGTGGAGACAGCGTGACGTGTCAAAGCCTTTGGCGAGATCGGTTGTCCGTTGCGAGGAGGTCAGTCCCGTTGCCTCGGGTCTGGGGCGCTCGGAAACCCATGGGTTCTGATAATGCCATGGGTGAGATCAAGAGATACTAGAATTTGTATAGAAACGGGTAAGCGATGACGAGAGATGGGTTTGGAGTGTCGGGACCGTTTGGTCTGGAGGGGAGCCAGAGGCAGAGGGAGTCAAATCGTGTGGTCCACATTGAATAATCCCGGTCAATACGATAGCATGTACCTATATCGGCTTAGAAGGGAATGGAGCTGCTGCGTCCATCACGAGCTCAAGCGTCGGATGATGCTGGTCACTCGCTCAAACGCCTTGGCGTCCGCGACCTTGTCGTCCAGAGCAGCGAGGCAGATCGCAAAGGCCTGGACGGGGCTCAGTGGGTGGCTCAGATCCATCGTAAAGATGTCCTTGTGGCACTTGCACTGCCTGTGCGGCCCCGGCGGCTGACACGAGACGCGACCAAATTGCAGCACCGTATCGTCGCCGTGGGCCTTCAGTCGCAGAAACAAAGAGAACACCGTGAGTTCCATCCGCTGTGCCTGGCGTAGGGTACTTGGACGGTACGTACGTCGCTCTGTATCTGGAAGTTTTTGACTGAAGGCATGTTGACGCGGCCGTGAAAGTCGAGCACGTGGCCTCCGGATGCCGCGACGTATTGCGGCCGCTTGTTGCGCAGTAGCAGTGACGTGGCATCGAGCGTGGATTCAAAGGCCCTGCGCGCATCATGGTCGCCGTGGCACGCCGTGTCTTTCCACTGGGTCGATGGATTGCCGTTCTCGTGGACGCTGGGCAGGCGGACGTTCAAGCGCCCTGGCCCCATGTCGTCGTACGCACACTCGATCAAGCCGAGGATCTTTCGCACACTCGTGTCAATGGCCGTGTAGGCAGGATTCAACCCGCCGTCGAAAAGCGTGTACGCCGAGCCGGACCAGTTGGCGCGAAGCTTGGCCACGACCAGTGCGGACCGCCGGTCCACCGTCGTCCGGTGGAGACTCAGCAAGTAGTTGGACGTCTTGCTCGAGTTGCGTTTTTGTGCGGTGAGTAAATGCTGCTTCCCGTCTTCAAGGAAGAGACGGTATACGGGGTGAAGTCGGTTCAAGCCGTGGCGGTCACGTTCAACGTAGCACTGAAAAAAAGGAAGAAGAGCAGAGACCGTGTCAGTCTTAGTGTCTATAGAAGGTCCCATCCAACAACAATGGAACCCCACCCGAAGACTCGGTGTGCCTGATGCTGGCGCACGCATGACAAAGCTGCGGAGATTGCCACTACGAGCGTCGAGCGCTGGTCCATGCTGCGGGTGTGCAGCTCTGGCCTGGCCGTCAAAGGATTTGACATCGCGAGGACGAACTCGCGTCTCTTTGTCTTCGTCGGAGTCGTCAGCCGAGTCGTATGCTTCTTTGCGCGCGTCATCGAGACTGCGACACTCTCGTCGCGCGTGTGGCTGGTGGGTGTCTGAGGGAAGTGGAACGTGAAGGTCATCGCGACAAGTTGGTGACGGTCGGCTTGCTGCGGCTCGCTCCCCCCACTCAATTGCCTTTGCTTTCGCCTCTGCTTTGTGCGGTCGTGGTTCAGTCAACCTGACGTTGTCGTCGTCGTCGCTGTCCATCTCAATCTCGGCCAGCATGCGGTCATACGTCGACAGCGCTTGCGTCGTGCCTGTCATCTTGACGCGACTTCCCAGTGAAGTGTGGTCGACGGCGACGAAGACTGGAGAAGAGGTTCTATTTTAGGTGTCACCGAAAGAATACAGCTCGGCTCCGAGGAAGGAAGCGAGAAGCCACTTCCCCCCAAAATAGGGGAAGAAGAAGATTGCCGCGAAGTGGCTTCGTGGCGAAATGAATGACCTTTCGTGAATTTCGGAATCAAATGGAGTGAAGCTGCACGTATTTCAGTGACAGTTCATATCGCTTCATTTTTGGAGCTTTCGATTGGGCGACTCTATGGTCGATCTCATTGGCAGAAAAAGGACAAAAACGAGGTGCACCGCTTGGGCCAAGATTTCCTTGAAGATCGCTGAGTATCGCTGAGTAGAACACAATTGAGCAAGCCCAACCATGCAGCCGACCCACTCGATGCTGACGTGTTCACGGAGCAAGCGTTTGACACGGTCTACGTCGCTCGACTCGCATGACCCTAATCAAGGCGTGCTGAATGCGATTGTGGAAGAGGCGTCCGACATTGAGATGCCCCCAGCTCAGCTTGAGGTCGTGAGTAGCTCCATTGCTCGTATTGATCACGAAGCGGGCGCTGAGGATAGCAGTCACGCGCGAGTGGAGCAGCAAATGGTGCGGATGATGCAAGCTCAAGCGTTTGTTCAAGTCGCGACCCAGCGCGACAACGAAGTCCCGATCCACCAGGCCTTCATTGAGTCGGAGAAGCGTCTAACCACGACCGCACAAGCACTGGTGGAAGCCCACGTCAAGGAACAACCACTCGAGACTCGTCAAAGTCTCAGTGAAGCCATTCAACATGCACTTGTTGATGCTCACTCGCACGCCCACCAGCAAGCCATGCAAACCGCTCACGATCGACTCGCCCAGTTTACAGCAGACATTCAGCAGCAGATCAAGAACAGGCTCACGGAGGCAGTCAACGAGGTGGGAACCAAAGGTGTGGCATACATTGAGGACGTGACCATGAAGCGACTTGCGCTTCTCCAAGCTACGACGCAGGAAGAAATCGAGAAACTTGTCGAATTGGTGTACCAGCGTCGCCTCGCTCTAGGTGGCGCTCAATCCCAGCTAGTCGGTGGTACCAACGAACTCCGGCGCCAGATCGAGCAGCTTCAGAGCGGGCTTCCAGGTCAGCTCGCTGAGATCGAGAAGCGCTGTCATGATGGCGCGGTATCGTCGGCGTCTGCTCAAGCAGAGCGTATTGTCTCCCAAGCTGAAGGGCGACTCGTGAATCAGGTCGAGCAGCGGCTCGCCTTGATGGAGACAAACGCTGGAGCTGCCATTTCCGGTGCTGTGGCGCGGGCTGAAACTCACTGCAACGTTCTCGATAAGCGTATGAGTGAGACTATCGAACGAGCTCTCAAAGATCTGCGCGATTCGCGTCAGTTGAGAACCGAAGTGTATGTCGATGGAATGCTGAAGGAGAAGCTCGTGTCCACTATCAATCCCCTTCTCGAAAAAGCGATGGAGACCACGGTGGGCTCACGGTTGGAGAGTAAACTGCAGCCAATCGTTCTACAACACAAGAGGTGCTCGGCTCCCAACTCCAAGCTCAATTTGGGCAAAAGCTGGAGGAGCTGGTCGATCAATACCTCGACGCCAACATTCATCAGGGTGTGCGTGCGGTTGTCGACAAAGTTGTTTAGGATCAACTTGGTCAGCAGCTGGCTACGTTTATCGAACGCGTGACTGCAGTCACCAGCAATACGGTGCGCGAAAAACTCGGCCCAGAACTGCGTGCCGAAGCACTGTCGTCGACAGAGCGGTTGCTCAATCAGCAACTCGCCACAATCATCAAGCCGACTGTGTACCAGACGGTCGCCGATGCAACCTCACGACCGGAAACAGCTCTTGATCGTCATCTCCGTGTTATCGGCGAGATAAAGTCGCCTCAGCCTCAACCGCTATACTGTGCTGGTCTTCCGGCAGCAGTATTGCATCACACGTGGCCGTCAGCTACACCATTGGCAGTATCGCCTGTCCCAGTTGACGAGCGCGTGACACGAGATCTCGCCCAAGCCTACACACCCAAGCGTACGGGCAGTCAAGTCCAGCATGTCGATCTCGAGAGCGGGGCAGTCAATGATGCGAAAGCAATTCTGGCCGCACGTGTCCGTGCTAAGGAGAGAACGAAGTCAGCATTTGATGCCCGCCCTGATCCAGATGAGTCATCACCACTCACCGCACTCCATGCCGAAGCGCTCCGAAACTTTGTGTGTGAGTACAATCAGTATCGCAAGCGCGGTGGACAGCAAGTGTGGACAATGTTCACGAAGCCAGAAGTTCTTCAATACTTGCATTCCGTGGGATGCCCAGAAGGCTTCAGTGACGAAGAAATCTTCGATCACCTCAAGAAGAAGATCGTACTCGGCAAATCGGACGCCGCCGAGCTTGAGAGGAAGTTTGCCGCCGTCAAGATCGACCCTCGCGCGAACTCGAGGAAGGAGAAGGTCGAGAGCATTCTCGTTGGAGTTGAAAGCGTCCTCCTTGAAGTGCCTACAATGGGCAACGTGCGAGGGGGCCCGCGCGTTCCTCTCGCAACCCTTATCAGCGTGGTGAAGGACAAACTACCTCAAGATCTGCGAGCTCTTGTGGAGCGTCGTATGAAATTCTCACCTTCACCACAAACCAAGCGCGAGTTTGCAGAGATCCTGTTCGATGAAGCCAAGAAGTTCAGGTGGCCAGCGACGACCATCCAAGCCGCCAACCACTACGACTAAGAGTGAACAAGTCGTACTGGCGATGCATGATTTCACTGCTGTGTATATGTATAGGGGCATCGGGGCGCAAACATCAACTCCATCACTGCGGCGAAGTGTGCAGGAGAAAAGCAAATGACAGAGTCACCAAGAGAGAGAGATTAAGGCAGCAAGAAAGCAATGTATTTCTTTTATCTCAAAGCGAGTGTTTTCATCGCAGTGTACACGTGGAGCTGGCGTTCACATGGCTTGATCGTCGTCATCCAAGTTTGCCGTTGAAAAGATCGCTGGCAGATACTGCCCGATCCGCAAGACATCATCCTCTTCATCATCTGGCGGTAGCGCACCGACGAGGACATGCGATGGAATGTGGTGGTCGATCTCGCTTTTCGGGATGCGCTTGCACTGAGGAATGTTGATCAGTGAGCGGTTGCAGCTCAGGAACGACGCCATCTCGACGTTGAAGCCCTTCAAGGATGCTCGCTGGGCTCGAACCATGAGCCCGCTTGATCCGAAATCACGTTCGATTTGAGCCGACGAACTGGGGAAAGCGAACAGCACTCGTGCGAGCTTAGGCAGGTACTTGTAGTTGTTAGTTTCTGCTTGACGACGCCAAAACTGAAGAATGCTTTCAGATGACCCATCTTCAAGGCGAGTAAAAGCTGCAGGCTCACCAAAGTCCAATTAACACTTCCTGAGTACACGCAAGAAGTCCAAATACCGGAATACCGACTTCTGTACCGGTAACTTCGTCGGAGCCGTGCAGCTTGGTGTGATGAAGCATCTTCCCGCTCTTACGCCCGGTGGATCTCCGGGATCATTTCACGGTCTTCTACAACCGTCTCGACGCGCGTCACCGCTCGCTTACGGATCGACCAGGGAGCCCCACCAGCTCGCCTAGTATCCAGTTGGTGGATAGGTGTATACCTCGCCGTGCAGTGTGGTCCGACCGACCTGTACGGCAACGTCACTCTGGCAGACCACTGCGGCCGAGTCTCACCGTCAACACGTACCATACTGACCCCTTTCTTCCTTCTGCGCGCAAGGACCGGATACAAAGTCCGATTCTTGGTCTCTCGGCTCGTGCCTTGACACAGCATTCACCCCCAGAGATGGGCGTTACTTAGCTTAGCTTAGTTTCGCCGGTTGGGTGTCCTGTTCCATGAAGCGACACTCTTGGGGACCTTGATACAAGGCGACGCCCTTGCCCTCTTTCTCTATCCGTGCGGCCATGTGGGGTGTGGCGTTCGGACTGCTGCTCATGACCACGGGCGTCATACTGATCGCGGTCGGCACGCGGTCGCTGGACGCCGCGCAATCGCGGTATACGGCGCTTCTCCAATCGGCGTTTGTGACGTCTCCGTCCAGCGCGCAGTTTGCGTCGTTTACGCAGTCCGGAGGCTTTGCGTACGCCATGGACGAGCCTGTGTACACGGCCGTGTACCTCTGGAACCTCACGAACGCTGCACAGGTGCTCGCCGGTAGCGACGCGCCCAAGGTGGTCCAGATCGGCCCGTATGTGTACATGAAGAAGACGCGCAAAGTCAGCGTCACGTTCCACACCACGCTTCCGCCAACGACACGAGGCATGGACGATGCGTCCCCACTCACGGACGACTTTGCCTACGTGAGCTACGGCGTCGTGGCGTCGTACGCGTTCGACGCCACGCGGTCTAACGGCTCCGAGACGGACCGCGTGGTCACGCTCAGCGCGACGTACGCACGCATGCTCGCCAAGCACCGCGCGCTTGGCTACTCGGAGCGACTGCTCGTCGCGCAGTACGCGCAGCAGCATCTCACAGAGTACGCGCGCCACTTACGAGAGGAGTTTATTGCCGACACCAAGCAGCGCGCGCTGCAGCACTTTCTCCCACTGGCACTCGAGACCGTGACGCGCGAGTCCGTGGCGCCGGCGATCCAACGGCAGCGGGACTGCATCGACGCTGCCAGCATTCCAGCGAACCTGGTCCGCATGTATGCGGTCGCACGTACGGAGGCGATCCCACAGGTGCTGCGTGATGTGAGAAAGGACATTACAGATCGCTTCCAGCCCGGTATTTTGCAGCGGCAGTTGGATCTCGCCACGCGCCACGCTCTCCCACGCGTGCTGTCCAACGCCTTCGAGCGGCTCAAGGTCGAGTCCGTGCCCGTGATGCTGCAGCGGCAGGTGGAGCTGCAGAAGCTGCGGCACGTGCCCGTCACGCTCTCGTCGCTCGCGGCCAAGCTGTCGTCGCTGGCGTTCCCGTACGTGATGGACGAGCTGTTTGCGCGTGCGTGTCTCGAGGCCGTGCCCTTTGTGCTGCGCACGATCAAGCTCGAGGTCATCGCGCGGGACACGGCGGAGAAGCTCATCCAGGCCGACGTCGCGCAAAACAACGTGGTCGAGGCCTGGCGGCTTCGCTCGTCTGGAGACCGCGTGGACTTTGATGCGTGGATCGATGACGCGCCGACCGGACAGCCACGCACGGGCTTTGAGCTACGCCCTCCGACGGATGCGCTGCAGCTGAGTCAGGAAGTTGCCACGCTTCTCTTGGGCTCCAAGACGTCCAACAAACGCTTCTCCATTGTCGACTATGACGTGGCCAAGGCCGCGACGTATCCGCTCGATGTACCGACCGAGACGCCCGTGGGCTTTGCCATCTGGAAGCACGTGATCGCCATGAACGAAACCGCGATCACGTACGTCATGGACGGCGTCAACAACGACGTCGCGAGGCCGAGCGACTACCTCACGCGGGACCAAGTGCTCTTTGTGCGCGACTATCTCATTCAGTGGGCGAAACGCGATGTCGTGGCGCGCGATCGAGAGCGGTTTTGGCGGACCAACTTTGTGAGACGAACGCTTCAGTCGGATTTCAATGAGCCGTCTATCGATCTCGACATGGAAAAGACCGGGATTCAAACGGGCTACAACCTCCAGGCCTCCGGCGCCAGCACCAGTGGCGTCACAGCTGCCATCGCACAGCAACTGTGGAACGCCAAGGATGCCTTCTCCTTTACGAATGTGGAGGGGTTCACGCTTTGGTACAACGCCGCCATTCTCGCGTCGGCGTCCGCCCCGCAGGTGTTGATCACTGGCGTCTCGGACCTCACGGACGCACATGTGACTGAGATCTCGACGTGGCTCAAGGCTTTGCTCAACGACGGCTTCGTGTGGCGTCGCGCGCTGCGCCATTGGGCCGATGGAACGTGTCTCGATAGCTTGAAGCTGCCCCACCAATCGTGTTTGCTCTACGACCTCGAGCCCCACGTTCCCGGCGTGCAAGCCGGATTCGAAATGAATGCCCAAGGCGACACTGCCATTGCTGTGCCACAGGCACTGCGAGAAGAACTGTGGGACAAATCCAAGCCGTCATCGTTTCTGTATGCTGTGCAAGCCACCGACTCGTCGACCGGATTCGGGAGATGGATGCAAGCAGTACGAGTCGGTGACACCTCTGAGATCATCAAGGCTCTTTCCACAACGTATCCAACGTTTGGGTCCGTGGGGGCGGCTGCGATTGTCCAGTGGATCGGCCAGTGGTCTGCATGCCCATTACACGTACTCAATATCCAGAACTGGTGGCGAACTGCAACGTGCTGGCCACGAGAGCAGTTGGCCAAGTCTACAATCACCCCGGTAACCACACCTGGACTGTCCGCGTGCACACCGTCGTACAAGGAAGACGAATTGTCCATTCAAGTGCTTGTTGCTGGAGCCCCACAGTCTCCTTTCGCCACGACACAGCGCGTACTCAAGGTGCAAGACGTCCAGTGCGATTACGTCGCTGCGACGTCCAAGTATACGAAGACAGATTCTTCCTACGAGATCACGGTCAAGGAATACTCGTGCGAGGCCTTTTCGACCGAGGTATCCGACGACCACGGCGTCGGTGACTTCAAAACGGGGTTCGAACTCGCGCCACTAGTCCCGCTCGCCGACGCTGCGCTGAGACCATCACTGGCGGTTACGTCCGCCTTGTGGAACCCATCAAACGCATTCTCCTTCCTCCACCGAGACGGATACAAGCAATGGGTCTTTGACTATACCAAGAGTACTGTGGCTGTCCGCACAGCGTTGGTCGACGCGATCAACTTGCAGCTCTCGGCGGCGTGTACCAAGCTCAGTGGCGCGGGCCTTCGGTCCGGTATCTTCAATACGACGCTGTATGGAACGGACGCAAATTGCGGCGCCGTCACAACTGACCAAGTCGTGACGCTGCAGAAGTGGGTCAGTGCGATTGCCAAGTCGGCGTGGATCGAGAGCGCACTACTGGACCAGTGGCGACGAGGGGATTTCGCTGTCGGGATCGATATCGAGCCGTATCGACCAGCGAAACAGTCTGGGTGGGAACTCTCCACGGGCTGCGCCTGCTCACTGACGTCCGTGCAAGGAACCAAGTACGACGTGCCGCGTGCAGCGCTCAGTGTATGGCAGGCTGACACGCACAAGGCGTCCTTTCTCACGACCAAGGGGTACGCACTGTGGACCGATGTGATGGATGCAGTCCAAGGCGGCGATGCAAGCGAGATCACGACTCGGAAACAAGTGCTCTTAACGGCGTGTGGCCTGGGGGCGTGGGCTCCATGGCTGGACCGTGTGGTGGCGTGGCTGGACGCGTGGACACGGAACGAGCATCTCCTGCGGGACGTGTTGGGCCACTGGCTTCACGGCACGTGTCCGACGCCGTCTTCTCTCGCTACTGTTCGAGTCGTGTCCGAGCCGGCACCAGTATCAAGCGTGCAATCGAGCTGTCCGCCAGTTAAGCAGCGCTACCAAATCACGCTCAGTGATACGCTCGACAGTCTCCTCCAGACTGCGTCGCGCCCGCTCTTTGCTCAGTTCTTTGATGCGGAGGTCGTCGACAAAGCTGCGCTCGTGCAGCCCACAAAAGAACTCCAAGAGACCGAGACCATCATCACGTGCGACTACGTGGCGGCCGACAGAGTGACCGTGTCGACACAGACGCGCGTCCGAGTCAAGAACTTCCCGTCGTGCAATTTTCTCAGTGTGCTGTCCGATGGCACCACGGCCGCTGTGCCGATCGTTCGGCAGGAAACCCACTTTGAGATGAACCGCACGAGTGAGACTGCGTACATCTCGATGGACGTCGCGCTTGCCCTGTGGCAGAACAGCACTGCCACGGCTTGGGCATTCACGAACGTCAATGTCTTTCTAACCAAGTGGCAGCGTGCCATTGATCGGAGCGACGCATTGAATACCCTCGCGACTAGTCTCAATGCAGCTATCGTCGCCACCAGGCCTAGTGCGTTACAGGACGTGGCACAGTACCTCAAGATGTGGCAGACAAGCTCCGACAGCGTCCAAGAGATTGGCAAACTGTGGCTCCGCAGCGCTGCACCGTATTACGATCTCGACATAAAGCTTGATGGTTCACAAGGAGGCTTCGAGCTGTTTCCATCGACGGGCTGGCAGACAAGATTTGACGCAGCCTCATCAGTCGGTGCACTGCCGTCGCTGAGCCAGGCGCAGCTTCTGTGGGACACCACGAACGACTACTCATTTCTCAACACGAATGCCGATCTCATGGGCGGTCTACCGATGGGCTTTCGTGCCTGGCGAGAAATGTACGACGGAGTCGACTACAGCTCTGAGCGGCTCACTAGGAAGTACCCGGAGGTGGCCGTGCTCGAGCTGGATGGGACCATGGCGTACCGGCTCAGTAGCGCCGATCGAACAGCGTTGCTGGCATTGATAGTCAGCGCCACTAAACTTAGCAGCGACCAGATTCGGGCAATCGCCGCGTGGCTCATGGTGTGGTCGGAGAATGTCGTTCTCCGCGACTATGTGTTGGAATCCTGGGCGACAGGGCTCACGCCACGCGGCGAGGAAGGTGCAGTAGTGGACTTGTCACTGTACATACCGCCTCGATTCGATCTCCAGCAGCTTGGACGCTCAGCGATTCCAGCGGATAAACTAACAGTGACTGGCAAAGCGTCCGTGTTGAATAGCCTCCCGAAAGCGGTGCGTCGCAAGCTGTGGGACGTGACCACGGCGGGCTCGCTGCTCAACCCCGTCTCCCGCGACCTGTGGTGCCTATTGGAGCTGCCCACGCTCGGTGTGTGCCCGCACGTACTGGATGAGATTGGTCTTGTCAACGACACGAGCTTCACGGCGTTCACAAGCATCGTCCAGCCTGTGGTCCAAGATCTCGAGACGATCACACGCGGCTCCAACCTCACTGCACTCGCGCTCCAGTACTTTGTGCAGCAATTTGGAATGACCGAAGACCAAACACTGGCGATTGCCAGTTGGTGGAGGTCGCTACCGACGACGTCGTCTTTCTTCCAGGCACTTCAAGCGCAGCGATGGCAGTTGACCACCGACACGCTCGCTTCACAGGACGGTCTGCGGTTTGGCTTTGGACTGGCGACCGTGTTCGTCCCCAGCGATGGTCAACTGAGTAGACGAGCGACACTGGATGAGTTGGTTTCGAATCCTATGCTCGTCAACTGCAAGATCTCGCTGGATCTCGTGATCGTCTTGTGGCGGCAAACGAACCCATCTTCGTTTATCCACGAAGTCGGGTGGAAGCTGTGGCTCGAGTTTGCAGAGCAAAAAGCGCCGCGGCGTACGACGCTATTTCTCAGGTCCATCTCCGATTCTGACGCGGTTGTCAAGAATATTGTCAACGGCATCGCAGCTGCCTCCGCGAGCTGTACGGTGGAAGCTATTGCCGATTGGTTGCTCTCGTGGGGAAGGCACCCGCTCACGCGGCAGTTTGTCGAGAGTCTGTGGTTCCGGTCGTCGTCCTCTACCGGAAGCCGCGTGAATCCGAGTGCGTTGGTCCAGGCATGGCCCGTCGACAGTGGTGTCTCGCTAGCGCCTCGTTCCGCCGTCGTTCTTCGGGTCCACGCACGACTCGCTGAACTAGTATTCGACTCAAACGAGTCCATCGCCCTGACGAATCTCACGATGGGATTCGCAGTCTGGAGAGCCGTTCTAACAGACTGCACCTCCACAACCACGGTCGCTTTCAAGTGCACAGCATCGCGCCGTGCCGAGCACAGCCAGCAAGTCTCAACCGCAGCCGCGGCACTCGGCGTGCTCAGTCGGAACCTCGTGAACCGCGTTCTGGCAATCGATTCAAGCCTCAACGTTACGAGAGACAGTGTCGAGTACGCGATCCGCACGGTCATCGTGCCATGGCTTTTATATTGGCTCGACCACGAACTGCTGCTTCGCTTTGTGTTGACCCAAGCCAGCAAAGTCGATCCATCGCTGCAAGGCCAGACAGATATGCTGACGTACGGTGATTTCCCAGCGATCCAGTTTACGAGCGCGACGTTCTCCAAAGTCTCGTATACTCTGCCCAAGGGTATGACCGACAGTGACGCTTCGTACACAGAGCACGTCGGGGTCCCCTCCGAGCGTCTCACGGTGCCACGACGGGTCTTTGATCCCGCCAACGGTAGTGTCGTCGGCCAGAACGTCAGTGGACTCGCTGGTTTCCCGGAATTGGCGTCGTTTTGCACATGGCATGCGTACGACCGCGTGTACGCGTATGACACGCCCACAACCTGCTCGCTTGGCACAGCATACACCATGCTCCTCTCAGAAGCCAACGCGGTACTTAGTACGCTTACGGATACTATCGACTGGGTATCACTCGACGGCAGCCTTCGTGTCAAGCGAGCGGCCTTGCTGCTCGACGCATTCTTGGCGCAACCATTCCAAGCGATGCGAGACTGCTCGTTTGCCATGGCAAATCTCGCCATAGCCTATGCATTTCCGACGGCGACAACGCAGGGCGCCTGTACAACCACGGCGGACGGCGTGGTGCTGGATCTACCACTATTGTCTGCGATGGGGCTTACGCCGTCGTTGGCGAGAACGCAGGATTTCCAGGCGTTTCTCAAGCACATTGCGACGAAATTTGTGTACGAACCGAGCGTACTTGGGCTCTCCGCTCGTGACTTGACTGCGAGCGACCTAAGCCAGCCATCGGCCCTGCTGGATTCGTGGACTTTGTACCCAATCGGTGGATACCTCGCCGTGCAGTCCGTAGCGAATGTAGTCTCACCGACCAGCACGGCAATGTCTCTATGGCAGACCAGTGCAGCCGCCCCTGGGTCGGACCCCACTGTCAACACGTATCTCGTGCCATCGCGAAGCGACCCCTCACTTCTTTCCGCGAAGAAGGACCGTGTCCTGGGTGAGCTGGTGGCGATCAACGGATCGACGAGGGCACTGATCTTGGGGGCCTTGTTCCGTCTCAGCCTCGGTCATTTCACAGACGGGTCTCAGTTCGTGACCAGTGTGCTAGCAAGTCGTCATGATCCAAGTTTCCCACCAGCCAAGCTTCGGTTCTATTGGGAATACGCCCAACGGATCGTGCACCTCAGCTACGTCAAGAACGTCACTCGCTTTGGGATTCCGCTTCTGCGGTTCACAGTCGAAAACTGGCAGGAGCCTACGAATCTCCCTTCGGGACTGGATGCCGCTGCGAGAGTCGACGGCAAGGCGCCGCAACACAGCGTGAACGTGAGTACGCTCTTTGACGACTTGCCGCTCGTTCTGTCGGCTGGACCGACGACACCAACGGCAGGCTCGTTCGAGCAGGCCCGAGAAACAGCCATTGACATCGATCCCGTCACAGGGGTCGTGTACCATCGACGCCTGGCATGGCAATTGACTACTCGAATCTCCGCTTCAGAGAGCACCCGTGATGGCTGGCATGGCCATCTCCAGGCTGGATGGCTGCCCGTGGCCTGGGTACGCGAGCACCAGAGCGTGTCGCCCTCCAAGGCACTAGAGTTTGTCTCCACGACGGTCAAATCAGGGCCATTCGCGGCCGAGAAGCTGGCAATATGGGGCGTGGTCAGTGGTAGTGCCTACGTCGTGGTGGGCGTCGTCGTGAGTGTTGTCTACGCGAGGCGCGCGAGAATGATGCGGCTCCGCAAGCAGCAAAGCGTGATGCCCGCTGGATCTCTCCTGAGTACGAACGGACTGGCCAAGCCGCCAGTGGGATCGATCGCCGCGGACACCACAAGTGATACAATCAACAAGCAAGTAGATGCGACCTCGGACGTCGGCTTTGCTGCCTCTGGGCTCGTGACTATCCACACATCGCCTCGAGCCCGCAAGCGAACGGTGACACGCGTTGAGACCATTGTAGAAGACCGTGAAGAGACCCCCGAGATCCACCAGGCGTGAGACGGGAAAATGCGTCATGAGAGCGCGAATCAGCGATGCTTTCTGGGCGGCGGTGCTACTGTAACAGAGACCGCATTGCGGGCCGCGTTGAGTAGGAGCAGGACATGGAAACTAAGATGGAAACTAAGCGAAGCTAAACTTGAGCCAAGCTAATCCTGTGACGCGGCACCAATTCGTCGCCAATGATTTGATGCTGCTACCTTCCGACGTGGAAGGTGCGAGGATGACGGGCGTTCTAGCGCCAACAACGCGGCAGACAAGCCTTACAGAAAGTGTGGTCGGACCCCAATCAAAGTGCTGGAACGTAGCGAACGGCAATGCGACTGTGAGTTCTGGTGGCCTCGGACTTGCGTTTGTTTGGTCTTGAGCCAGGACCTCACCTCTTGATTGAGCATTCCCACAGTTCCTGGACTCCGGGATCATCCTGGGACCCCCTCCATATTCACCACTGCGCGCCCGAGTGGTTTTGGTGGAGGAGCGAATACCGTTCGGTATAGTTTGAGAGGACACAATCAACAGGAGCACAATCGACTTCGTCGGAGTGGCTTGCTCAACATACAGGCTGATTGTCGATTCATCCTTGGGTGCAAAAGGGAGTAATCACGACTCACGTCGCAAGTTTCCAGTCGCCGGCAGCTCAAAGTGCGGTAATAAGAGGATCTCGTGATCGTAGATCTGTAGGGTTTACCTAATAACAAACCCATACAGTGTTGTGGCTGCAGCTTACGCCTGGAGCTGCTGTGGATGATGGCTCTCGCTGGGGTGTCATCCTTTCGGCAGAAAGAGCGGAAGGCGAGAGCTGACGTTCAGGTCCTGACAGACAAACTCATGCATGAGCTACTCAGCAGCTGCAAGCCCTTCACTCTGCCATTAAATCTCACAGGTCACTTCGCTAGTCAATCCAGTTTCACAGGCAATGGGTTCACTACTTCAACTTGTTGATTTGATGTCTGTATATGCTCTTGTATAGAGCAGATACTATGATACGATTGTTCTTGTAGAGAGGGTACGTTGCCCTGAGGTGCACCCACCTCCAATTTTCATTCTGGAGCCAGAGACACGTGGAAGAGGAGACGAAGAGGAGAGCTTCTTCAGCTCTCCTCACGAGAGCCGAAAGGGAGGCGGAGGAGAGTCTCCTCCGCTTCCCTTTCTTCTCGATCTTGGCTCGCCTGCAGTGCTCACTTTCCAAAACACTTCGTCTCCGAAACCCGCCACCACCACCACCCCAAGCCTCCCTCCATCCACCATGGCTGACCAGGAACTCGCCCAGCTCAAGCAGCACATTGCCGACGGCGTCGAGAAGACCAACGCATACCTGGCTTCGCTCCAGGGCAAGGTCGAGGATTTTGACAAGCAGAACAAGCTCAGCGAGACGGCGTCGTCGTACCTGCAGGCGGGCATTGACCAGGCCAAGGCGTCCGCCGCGGAGCTCAAGAGCTTTGGCGAGAAGATCCAGGAAGGCGCAGCGGATGCCTCGGAGGACTTCGTCAAGTCGGCCAAGAGCGCGCTTGAGAGTGCCGAGAAGTCGATCGCCAGTGTCAAGGACAAGGCCGCGGAATTCGATGACAAGATCGTCAAGCAGGCGACGGAAAGTGCCGCGGACGCCAAGTCCTCGCTCGCGGATCTTGCGGAGTCGGCGCGCGAGCAAGCCACCGCGGGCTTTGCGCTCATCTCCGAGACCCTTGCCGGTCTCCAGGCTAAGATTGCCGCCGGTGCGTCGGACGCCGCGGAGACTGTGCAAGATGCGGCGGAGGCCGCCGTCGAGAAGGCCAAGGATGCCGGCGAGGTCGTCGCCGACAAGGCCAAGGACGCCGGTGAGGCCGTGAAGGAGGCCGCTGGCGATGCCGCCGAGAAGGCCAAGGATGCTGGTGAGGCAACCAGCAGCGCCGGTTCGGATCTCATCCACAAGGCGGGTGACCTCGTG
>JAADVZ010000589.1:0-19634 GCA_023335925.1 Pythium phragmitis | reverse complement strand
TCCACATCTGGTCTCACCCACCAGCTGTTTGAAGTAGCCAGTAGGTAAAAAGAGTAGTGTGCATATCTTTACATACGTTTACGGTAGGTAGGAGATGAGCGTGTCTACGACAGAAGGGTAGCGTATGACACAGACGGCTTAGAGGTAGCGGCAGCGAACTAAGTCCCGATCAATTTACTTTTGCATTTTTGCAATCAACCACTCAAGCGACCTTTTCAACACAAGGTACCACTGCGTCAGTCCCTCACCAAGTCGCTGCTACAAGATGTTGCGAATGTGATGCGCAAACGCGTTATCGCCGAGATCAACAAGCAAGAGTTCGTCTCGGTTGTGACGGATGGCTGGACGGACCCAAATGGCGCCAAAATCGTCAATTTTATGGTCGTTGCATCGGAAATGCCATCATTCTCCTGGTCATCATGGGCCTCGGGCTCTGAGGAGCACATGGCGGAGAATTTGGCGGCGAAAGTTGAGCTGGTTGTGAAAGAAATACAAAGACAGACAACTGTTCGTGTTGTTGGTATTGTCACTGACAATGCCAGCAACATGAGGGGCGTGTGGGCGAAACTTTCTCACCTCGCCATTGTCGGTGGAGGCTGTGCTGCGCACCTGCTGAACCTCCTGATGAAGAATTTATTTGCGCATGAGTCGCTCAATAAAGTCCACTCTAACTGTGTTGTGCTGACGCGGTTTGTCCGGGACCACGGCGGGCTCCTTGATACGTTTCGAGGAACTCTGAACGACATTCGCGCTGGTGGACAAAAGCTCAGCGGCCTGACGCTTCCTGTACCAACTCGGTGGTACTCAGTTTTTAACTGTTTGGAGAATGTGCTGGCGAATCGCAAAGCGCTATTTGAGCTGTTCACTGCGCGTCACTATGCATCACTCCGGCAACGATACGCAAAGAAAAAAGCATCTCGCGAGAAGCTTGCGTACGTGGTTGCCCTCGTGGAAGACACCGTGTTTTGGGAGAACCTCCGCGCGGTTGTCCGATTCACCAGGCCCATCCAAATCGCTCTAGGACAGCTCGAGTCTGATACCATGTTCGCTTCCGGTGTATACTCATGGTTTCGGAGCCTACTTCACACGAAGTGTATCGCAAGAAAGGTCACCAGGAAAACGAGGATGAGGAAAAAGAGGACGGCTCGCCAACAACCGATGACCCGGGTTCTGATGAAGACGAGCCTCCAGAGCCAAACTACTATAGTGTCTATCGCCCGGCGGTCCCAATTGTGCGAAATGTGCTCAAGAAATTTTTCGGCGAGAAAATCAAGGAACGGTGGACTTACGTCCATACAAACGCGATGGCGATTGCATTTTTCCTTGACCCGAGAACAAGCTTTAATGATTTCGAGCGCGGTGACGAACGAAAGGCCCGGGCGGCGGCTGTTGAATTTGCGATCGAGAAGAAGTTGATCGTGCCTGACCAAGAGGAAGACTTGAAGTCACAGCTCTTTGACTTCGCCAACATTAAAGCTCAAGAGACAGGGATGCAGAAAACGAGTCCAAAAAGCTACTGGAGATCCGTGCGCAGAGAGTTCCCACTACTCGGTCCTATTGCAGATGTGTTTTTTGCGCTTCCAACGTCATCAGCTGCAAGCGAGCGAGCATGGAGCATCTTCAATCATATCCACACTAAGAAGTGAAACCGTCTTTCTGTGGGCAAGGTGCATCATCTCGTATTCATTTACATCAACTATGCGGCGGTCAAGGGTGATAAAGTCGATCTTGCGAGACATATCTCGCAGTATGAGAGTTTTGAGGGCGAAGTGGAGGACCCAGCACCGCCATCGGTCGTCATTACGTCGCTGTGATGATCAACAGTACAACCCTTGTGCTGACTATTTGCTTTCACGTAGGCACTGTCTAACTACACAGCGATGGCCAAAGAGTGAACTGTATGATATGTGCATTTTGGATCCGTCCATAGCGCGATTTCCATGAATACGTTTAACTCACTGTTGGTGTTTGCAAGCTGTCAACTTCTGGGAAATGGAATGATCCAGTTCGAGTAAACCATCAGCGAGAGAATGTGGAACATGCTATTGGCGATCTAAACCAGTAGCTGGGAGCTCAGACGTCGTCTCGCACATGATGGCAATGCCAATAGTCTGCGCGTTGCCACTCAATAGGTTGTACGGCTTGAGCGTCAAAGAGCCCGCCAAACGCGGGGTGTGTAAGAAAGACTGCTCATGAACACGAGCACGTTCATCTAGTCGAGTACCGAAGAGATTGAGGCCCACAAGCTGCTCGAGGAACAGCAGCGGATCTCAGAGGGAGAGTGATCGCCGGCGTCTCGTGCATCGACGAGCCCTCGCCCGCGGACGTGGAGATACACTACCCGTTGTACAAGAAGGGGCGTGCCAATGTCCACGCGGCTCGTCGCGCACGCCAGTTGACGGGAGAGTCGTGGGATTTGAGAACTTGCGCGATCACGGGGCAGCCGTTCTATTACATCAGCGCCATGCGCGAAGCGACGTTAGACAAGCCGACAGTGCTGCTCAAGAATGAGCAGTGCGCGCGTGCGAGGGAGCTGGGATTCGCAGGCTTGCCGCTGAACGTGCTGTTGCTCATCTTCCAGAAGCTCCACGGGTAGCCCAACCGTCTCAATGGTGTCCAGGTGGTGTGTCGCCACTGGCGCGACGCGAGTGTGCACCCGTCGCTGAGTCTCCGCATGAACGCGAGCGAGTTTTTCCACGCGCACGGCGACCACGACCGCTGGAATAAGTTGCTGGCGAACGTCGCGAAGGGGGAGACGCTACTATTTGGTTCAGGCGTGTACGAGGTCCACGAGGTCGTGGAGATCAGGACGCCGATTCGCTGAGTTTTGGAAGGGGATAGACTTTTGGAAAGGGAGATGGACTTTTGCACATTTCTGAATTCTTGACGGAATTTTGGACGAATCCAAATTTTTTTTTGGACGAATCCAAAATTTTTTTTGGACATTTCTGAATTGATGCAAAAACATCCCTGCTCCAGATATAACTGGTCAGGCGGCAGGTGTGGGTTGAAGCGCTCGCCGTCCGAAAACTTTTGCGTCGGATCTTGCTGTTGCCTTTGCAGAAGTGTCCATCGCTGGAGGCGGTGGACACACTTCAATTCGATCTGTGTTGCAGCCTATGACATCCACAGCCGCAGCAATTATAATACCCCGAGCCCGAACGACCTCGTCCGTAGTGAGAGACGCCATCTCGGTGATCGAGGGTCCAAGTATGACGTCCACAGGATGTCGATATCAAATTCCTTGACCTCTCGGCAAATAAGTCCACCAGTGCCACCCTCCCGTCGTGCATCTTCTGAAGGGCAGTCGTGATGGTCGTATTGTCCATATAGCCCGCGACTTTCGTGACTTCATCATCAGAAATATCCGGTCGTTGCAGCTCGGACTGAATGTGGCACAGATACGGTAGCGCAAACGCCAAGCTTGAGAGCCCATTCTTGCCAAGTGCCTTCGTGATTATCCCAAACGGACCGAGTAGTCGCACAAGGCATCCGACTGCGAACTAGTTCGATAAACTCACCCGCCTTCTCTTCACCCCCCTCAAGGAAACCGAGCCAGTCTGAGGCAAGAACAGCTGTGTTTGCTAGGAAGATATGGCAGAATAACCAATATAAATACATACAAACACCTTCATCGTCTTGACAATTTTGACATTTTCGACATTATTTATTATTACGGCACATTTTTGACATTTATAGGGATCAGAAATCGGTGAACCAATTGAGGTCAAATAATTAACAGACGAATATCCAAAACCCACCAAATTCAGCTGAATCTGAATGAAAGTGAGTCCAGACGTACTCAAAAGAACCAAAATCAGCTGAAACATGAAGTTGCTCGATCCTCATCAAGCGTAAAAAGAAATGACCTGAAATTAGACAGAGCAATTAGAGGCGTTCAGAAGGCCCGATAAATGAAAAATTCGGTACCCAAGAACACGTGAACCCGTAGTGAGGGTCAACGTTACCGAAAATTTAATACCGTTTTATTCATTTGTCGGTCCTCCTGAAAGCCTCTACTAAATTGTACATTTTTGACATTTATAGGGTTCAGAAATCAGTGAACCGATTGAGGTAAAATAATTAACCGAAAAATATCCAAAGCCCACCAAAGCAGCTGAATCTGAATGAAAGTGAGTCGAAACACACTCAAAAGAAGGTCTTAAAAGAGCAAATGGTCGAAATAATCAAGTTAGAATAACTCAGCTGAAATATGAAACTGATCGATCATCATCACGCGTAAAAACATGATCTGAAATTTGAAAGAGCACAGGAGAATGTCGGGAAAAAGGCCCACTCCACGTTGTGTTGACGGCATGACGGCGCCAGTTGTTTGATTGCAGGCCTGGCTTCGAACCGCGCTTCCCTTGACTTATTATTCCATTGCCTATGTAGAAGGCGCGAAGTTTCAGTTGCTACAGATTGTATGACGTAGTTACTGAGGGTTCCGTTGCCTTTTGTTCTCGAAGCAGTGCGCACATTATCGCAGCGACCATGGACCTAGAAGACTATGAGCTGGGCCACCACAACATCGACACCAAGAAGATCAAGCAACTTGTCCAGGCTTCCCCAGCGACGACCGTGTTGGGAGGTGTCTCCGTCCCCCGTGCTGTCGAATACAAGGCGTCTGGAGCCGTGCTCTTTAAGGGAGCGGTAGATTCCATGGCGAAAATGAACGGCGGTGGGAAGATACCAAGGACAGTAAGGAAGTGTGGGGCCAGGTACTGACGCCTTTCAACTTTCAAGGCGTCGCGTGTACGACTTCGAGCGCGAGCTCGGCATCTTTATGCAGGCAGTCGTAGCTGACCCTCGTTTTGCAAACGCAAAGAGCGTGGTTGTCAGCGGACGTTGGACCAAGCAAAACAACAAGCGTGAGTCCGTTCAGTTGAAGGTCACGTTGATGACGGCCGCAAAGCAGGCAAAAAAATCTCAACAAGTAACCAGTTGAATTATACAGTACTTGTGCGTAACGCATGTAATGACAGCGTTTATCTACCCATCCTCCGATACCGGAACTCCTTGTCTTACCTTTAGATCTTTTTCTGTTGTTTCAGATGTCAAACTGAATTATACGTGTGAAGTGATTGCGGCCAAGCATGAGCGACACTGATTGCGTTCAAAATTGAGTTTCCTCCAGAACCCATTTATCACTTCCCAACCTACCATTTTGCCCAAAGATGACGTTCCGCCGCTATGGCCCCAAGCAACTTGCCTACGTTCGTCACCATACAATGGAAGTTCGCGAGTTCTACTTGGTACTGAGAGAGAGGCGCGGGCGAGCCTTGCGTGGTTGTCAAGTGCAGTGGTATCGCTTTCAGCTCGTCGCGCTATACGGAATGATTGTGCTCGACACGTTGGTACAGGGACCCTGATCAACTGGAAGTACTTCAAGCAATGTACAACCAGAACGAAGATTATCCTCGTGGACAAGCAGCCTTTGATGATGAGTAATCACGCATCGCAGGATCAAAATATTCAAAGCACGGATCCGACGAAGATACCGACTGCGAAGTCGGTATATCGGTATTTTCACTTTCCCCATGCTACGGAACCAATTAACATCGTTTTTGAGCTTCAGTGCTGACTCTTCGGCCGTTACGCGAAGCAAATGTTGCCCTTCGCGAAGAAAACTTCACTTTTGGAGCATCATCCATCTCCCAACGTCATTTTCCGACACAACGTTTGGTTGAAAATGCTCGTAAACCTACTATTTGTTCTATTTCGGATGCTCTAGCAAATGAGAACGCCAGGCTGCAGGATATTTACGCGAATAATTTTAGGCCAACCAGGGAGCCGAATAGTGAAGTAGAGCGAACTTTCACTGATATATGTTATGCTTCGCTCCCTTTAGAAGGGCCATATAGCCGCGAAGCGACTTCGGAACAAAATTCTACTTCGCCTATTTTGGGGGAACATGGCTTTCCCAAAACTTCGTCGGACCCGTGATTCAAAGGGTAATAAAGAAGATTATATCCAAATATATACCATCGCTCACCACTGTTATTTTAGGAATACCAGCGATCGTTGTTTATTTGGAAGAAGAATAGTGCGCACGTCACCTGTATCCCCGGACAGAGTATTGCTCCAATTCGATTGCTTCTTGGACTGAGATGTAGCGAATGCAATTGGGAATATATTAGTGAAGAGAATTCTACAAATCATGCCTTTTTCACCGCAACCGCCCTGTGTGCAATGGCTGCGGGAACAATCTTCGAAGACTTGAGAAGTGGGTGATACACACTATAACCCTCTAACCTGGAACGAACACAGATTTGTCCAGTATAAGCATCTTTGTTACCCAGCTCTGCTAGGTATACATCCAATGTGTTTGTACTCATCCATATCGCGAACCATTCTACGTTCGGAATTGGGAGTCTGCTCTTATCTCTCCGGGGTAACTTTGCAGAGAATGCGGAGAACGCTCTCACAAACGGAGCCGTAAGAGCTTCGGCGTACCAAACAGCGCGCTCGCAATCGCTTGTGCTTAACAAGAGAAGAACTCGTCCACGTATCAGCCAATGAAGGAGGAAGTCGGCTGCAGAGAGAGACATAAGATCAGCGACAGCAAAGACTTGCTCGGCAACGCGTCATCAACCAGCTCCGGCGAACGCACGGCCAAACAACCATCGACAGCGACGTAGATGGGGGGTTCTGTTTGTCGAGGGAGCATTGATGAGCACCGTGCTCGAATATCCAAGCAGGTTAGCTACAACCGAGCCCGCCGCATAGCAGCTGAACAAAACCACAGGGATTCTGCTTCGCGTCAAGAGGAAAGCCAACAACAGGCAGCAGCGCGCGAGAAGACCCTTGAACCAGTATCGGCCGACAATCTCGACGGCATCCGAGCTCGTCTGTTGGATGCTTTGGGGGCTGAAGGGCTGGATGAGCGTGTGTGCGTTGTTTGTGATCGACTTGGTCTGCGGCGTCTGTCTACTGTTGTTGGCTTAAACGACGAAGACTGCATCAGCGTGATGCAACGCGTCCTCAGCGACACCGAGAATCTTGATCCAGCACTCGTCAGACTGTACGATTGCAGTGATATCGATCCTGCGTTTGATGGGCTTCTGCTATCAAGAGAGGTTATGCGAAAGACGAACCACGACACGCAAGTCATCGTCTGCGATGAGTGTCACCGGGGTCTGACTTCAGGATCTCAAGGACCTCCCAAATGTGCGATCGCAAACGGATTCTTCATCGGCATCCTACCTCAGGACTTGCAAGATGCTACGTGGATCGAAACCATGATGACGCAGCTTGTGACGGTTGTTGCGCAAACGAGGGTCATGAGAGGTGGTGCACATCGCGCGATTCGTTCTCACTGTATGTTCTTTGATGCCACTCCCGGTCTTCCAGCGACACTTCTCCCTCGAAGAATTGACCGTGACAGCTCCTATCGCGTTGTTTTGGCTGGGCCCATGTCCGACCAACAGTCGATTCACATTCGAAAGCTCCATGCAGTTCGCGGCAGCAAGGTGAGGGCGTTATTGATGTTCTACAAGGAGAGAAACTCCTTTTATGCAAACATCCAAATCAACGACGATTGCATACAAGCTGTTGACTCAAATGCGTCACTTTATGAAGAGTTGTTCATCCATCACGACGAGGGACCAGTGGCTGGCGCTATCAATGAAGAGCAAGATTCTGCCGTTGGCCGATCGGACGTTGTGGCCGTGAATGAAGAAGACGAATGCCAAGTGATTGAGCGTAATTTGCTTCTCGCCCCAGGAGAGATTGTGCCTGGTCTCGCGTTTGTACAACGTATTGTCGACCTAAACGCTCACGAGCCCCACGCAACTGAGTGGAGCAGTCGTCTCGTTTTGCCTTTAGTGTGGATCTCGAAGCCAAGATACACACTCACCTCTTCCCCTTTGGTCGAGGCCATCCCGGGGAGTCGCCGCGTACTCCGGTGTCAAAACGAGACTGCTTATGATACAACTCTATGCTGAGCTCAAGGCGATTTGCACAGGATCCCACGTTCATGCTTGCAGCATTTGCGAGGTTGTCACTCGAAATTATGTACACTGACGTGAGTCAAGTGCAAGAGATTTGTATCCATCTTCGATGGATACGATACCCTTTCGCAAGAGGAATTGGCAACTGCGGTCATGGATGAAAAAATAAATGAACGCAGCGTGGTCAGCCGAGGGTGAGTGAAGTGAGTTCTACGGTCAAACGATTCCTTAAGTCCGTGGAGCTGGGCTCCATCGCCGTATTGGGCAGCAGTGCAGAGCGTCGACAATGCAGAAACGACGCGTTTGGCTACCAGACTCGCTTCGGGCAACCGTCGCTGTTTGTCGCCCTTACGCCGAACACAGACAATTCATACGTGATGGCTCGCTACACGGGAATTCTGTCGGTTCACACACTTCGAGAGATTGGCTTGAAGCAAGAGTACCGTCACGCACAGAGATGAAACAAGCATCAATGATGAATGACTGTGCTGCTGCGCGTCTGTTCATGCGCAGTGTCGACGCGTTTATTGAGCACGTTCTCGGGATTGATCCCAAGACAAAGCGAGCTGGCTCAAGCGACGGGCTTTTCGGACTGTGAAAGCATACTTCGGAATGGTGGAGATACAGGGACGAGGGACACTCCACATCCATTTTCTCATCTGGCTGGCTGGTGCTCCAACCAACGCTGTCGAATATGAGAAGCTAGCGACGGATAGTGAGTCTTTCATCGCCAGCTTGACTACCTTCGCTGACAGCATCGTGACAACAGATCTCCCCCTCTCCATTGATGAGATACGTTGTACAAGCTGTGGAATCACCGCTGCCTTGGTCCCATTGCCCATTCCAAGTTCTACACGGAAGGAGAGGAGAAAGAAACGAACTTAACCGCCAAGTGAGCCGTTGCTCGTCAAGTGCTCTTCTTGCGGACAAGAAAGTAGCTCGCAACATGTGATGCGCCAGCTTCTCATCCAAAATCGACCTCCCCATTGGCCGCCTCCTCTACAACCACTCACGGATGCAGAGAGACTTGCAAGAATCAATGCGGAGGCTTCTGCACGCTCTTCTCTCGTCGAGGCAGAAGCTGTTCTTCGTGAGAGAGAGAGAGAGAGTTTTTGGTGGTGCTGGAGAGTTCAGACCATGACAAGGCTGCTGAAACACTCGCCGGCAGCTTTGACGCACCGCAACTCGGTCATGTCCATCCAGATGACGACCCAATCCGAAGTGACATGATGTCGCGTTCTCAGCGTCATCAGACAAAGTAAGTGGCTGAAGCAGCATCTGGTAGACCTCGGACAACGGGCGACATCCAGCGGAATAGGGTGACGGCTATGGCTTACACATTCACCAACAAGCAGGAGATTGCGGGCCCATTGGCAGCACTGTATGTTTTACGCGGGTCCTGCTCCTATTCCAGCGACTTGTGCGCCAAGTTGCCGTTCTCCGACATCTTGAAGCAGCTTTTGGAGGATGGCGACATGTATGCTCGCTGGTTCCCAGCACTTGAACGGCTGCTGGCGGAAGTGACAGGATCTACCGTTCCGCATCATTTCTTGATGATTACGCGTACCGACCCCAGTCTATCCTCGACTTGAGCATTTACGAGTTTACGATGCGGTGTTACCGACTCCTCCGCAAAAACACCACGTCGCCGACACATCTGTTTGAAAATGGACATCCTCTGTCAAGCTCACATTGCCTCGCATTTCGTTGAAGAGAAGTCGTGCCTGTGATCAAATGACCTCGTTTCAGTCAAATTAAAGACGACATGACCGAAGAAGAACGCGAGTATCGTGCAAAACTTGCGCTCATTCTGTTCAAGCCCTTTCGTAACTAGGAAGATCTTCTCGGAGTCTATGCACCTTCGCTCACACCTTGGTATCTTGCCTATTGTGACTGGGAGGTGACGTTCGTAACGACCATCATGCGGAATATGGAAGACTACAACTCTGCGCGCGCTCGTGAGAATGAAGCTGTCGTCGAGAACGCCGATGAGGACAACAGGTCGAGTACGTCCAACACCGACGAGTCTGACGATGGATACCTCAGTGACGACGTCGAAGACAGGTACGAGAACACTGGTGTTGTCGACAATCAATGCATGTTTTTGATAATCGGTGGGGCTGAAGGGCGTGGAGACAACCAGACACTTCCAGAACTTTTAACGCCAAAAGAGGTCCCACGACGTTCCAAAATCCACGTATGTAGTACGTGCTCAAATAAAACTCCGGCTTTAGCGAAGGGGTAGCGCTCAGCTGTGTCACACAGTCCAGTAGAACTAGATCCGACAGAAACGGATAAGTCCTAAGCAATACAATTGGCTAGATCGCTTCACGTTGTGTACCCTTTCAGCTCTTTGGAAGCTAGAAATATAAGAGCCTCTGATCACGCGATTATGGATCAATGAGCGCCAAAGCAAGACAAAATTCCTTTCGGAAAAAGGGTCTATTTAGATCGTTAGGGAACTCCGTCCAACTAACACCCAAATAACCGGGGGGAGGCCGCGCCTCTTCAAACGACACACTGATATAGAATGGAGGACTACTTCTAGTCAACCAAATGTGGGGACAATCAATATAGAAGGCCTTTGGTGTCTCTGGCCTGACCAGATTCCCCTCGGGCAAGAGCTTAGGGAGGTTGACTCAAGCTCAAACGCAATAAGCACGCAAATACCGGCTATTTCCAAGAGAGAACTCCCCTTCCACGATCTAGCAGTCCTACACACACAAGCGTACCTTGTTGGGGCGGAAGAGCTGAGGGGGAACGGGTGTTCCTGGTCTGGGAGGCCGGAGACTTGAGCACTTGATGGTAAAAACCGGAGTGTATTTCTGAGGGAAGCGCGCCATGGTGGCCGCGTGTCCTCGTCGACTTAAGCGAACTCCTACTGTTATACTACTGACTTCCTCTACGAGTGACACCTCGGGAAAATGACTGTCTCTCCAGTCACTAAGCTACACAGGCACTACTCCGGGGTGTACCGCCTCTAATTGAGGCCCCCAGAATAACCGGTCCGGATAAACCGGACCAGGCCCGGTCAAATTAAGCAGACCAAGTTAACTCTTTTCAATACCTATGCTACCCATCAGTCACCTCAATCATGGAGTTCCCCAAGTCCGGAAAATCCGGAGGCACTTCATCACAACCGCCCCTTGGCAGGAGTCTCCGTCGCCAAGAATACGCACGCGACGGCGAGTCCTGCCACTACTTCATCGCATTGGCCTTCTTGTCAACTTGGTGAATCGATGCCTGAAGCTCGGCGAGCCGGTTACTTTGGCGAAATCGATGTCATCGTGATCCTCGCGGCCGACACAAGCGATACGTCCAACCTCCCATCCGGCCGGACCTCGATCCTTGATGGCTGCTATCCAGTTGGGAGCTTGCGACTGGTCGCCAGTTACTGTGGACGGCACGTGTGGGCGTGCACGCGGCAAGTTTCTCGTTGGTGTTCTTCACCGTCATCAGGCATAGTCTTGCAAACTCGGTTGGTACCTTTTTCTTGATTTTCTCATCCTCCCTCAAGTCACGGAGTTCCTTCTACTTACCGATGCTGGTTTCGAGTTCTCACACGACTTGGCATCGGTTCAATCGTCTCATCAACGCACCCACGATAAGCAAAGCCTCTTGCAGATTTGTCAAATTGCTCATGATGCCATATATTGCCGACTTGTACGACCGGCCCGCCAGTAATTCCGGCAACTCGATCACAAAGCCGACGTTACGACTTAGAGGGACGTCGCAACCCTTTTGCCGGCCTTGCCTCTCAAGCGTGAGCAAAGCCATCGACACGACTTAAAAGGGATGTCGCAACCCTTTTGACAGCCTAGCTCGTGCGTGCGTCAGCGTGCGCGGTCGATTACATTTGAGCACGAGGATCGCCGGCAATGTGTCTTCTGAGCACCAGAGATTCCATTGTTGCTAGAGATCACGCCCCTTGTCGCAATCAGCGCGGCCACCGTCAGAGCATAAATCCCCGAGCGGAGCAAATTCTTGATGGCCGTCAAAACCGGGCTTCTCATTAAAATCAGTGAAGTCTTATGCTGCACTGAATGGCTTCCTGTTCGAAATTCTCTGAACCGAGGAAGCCTATGTTGATCTTCACCCAAAACTTCTCCGACCGACCGACCGACCGATTCAAAATTTCTTCAACTCCGCTGTCCCATTGGACAAAATACAATCCTAAAACCAACGAACAGAGAACGGCCTTTCACAAAAGATCGCAATGCACCATTGCCGACTCGCAGCTGCTCCTACTCAGTCCGCATTTGAACACGCAACGCGAGCTCGACGGTTCTGTACTCTTCAATCAAAGCCCTCATCGCAAAGGAACGGCGAACCAACGGTATGCAGGAGGTAGATATCGCGATGGGAATGCGGCGAATGCTGACATGATCATGCAGTGTGATGGCGCAGGTACCAGCAGCCGTGAAGGCTGCCATTGAAGCATTTCAGCCAGACCCGAGTCAGGCTTCGTGCTCGCTCCATCATCTTCGAAGGATAACAACAAAGAGTCAGTGATCTACAGCTACGGCGTACGAGTGTCGTACAAAAAAACTAAAGACCAGTCTGATGAGCTCGGCTGGATTTGTCTCGCAACCGAAGGCGAAACTGGGTCATGTATCCACTTTACGGGGGAAAGACGTGGAACGCAACGAAGCATTTGAAATGGGTACACAACATCACGTCTGAGAAGACGTGGGTCGAGATCGGGAACAAGCGAGGACTTGAGGAAGAAATCGAAGAGTTGCGAAACTCACCGAAGTATCGAGACGATCCCAAGCGGCCGCGACTACTCGTTGAGACGCGCGGTATCATCGCGAACAACAAGCCATTCTGTTCCGGAGAGCAGCACGACTCACAGCTCATGAATGGGTTGATGGTCGCCGAACAATTCCGCACATTGTTGAACGCTAAAGTCGTCGGGCGGACCATCATCGAAATGTATGCTGCAACAAAACGAGAGGTCATGATGCAGCTTCAGCATCGACTGCTTGGATCGAGATCGCTCAGTCTGGTGATGGATTTGGACCTGCCAGCCTCAGCACTCGAAGTATCTCGGGGTGAGAGTTTACTTCGTGAACAGTGAGTGGAATTTCAAGTCTGTCCTGCTGGGTATTCGTCTTTTCGACCCCTCGTGCGCCAAGCGTGTCAGCGGATTTCGTGGCTGCTTCCTCTCATGGGTCACAAAGCTGCTCGAGGACTTCGGTATCAAGTCGTTCGATCTTTTTGCGGGGATGACGGATGGTGCGAAGGACGTCAGAGGACTCGTTAGGGAAGAGCTCAAAGTGGGATGGGAATGGTGCATCCCACACATGATGAACGCCGCTATAAAGTGGGCGTGTGGTATGAGTGACAACGTCCGCGACTCCAAGAACCCAGGCTTAACGAAATTGATCGAGTCGATACGGAAGACGATTCGCCAAGTCCGCGACGTTGAGCAGATGGGCACACTCTTTGAAGCCCTCTGTATGCTAGAGGGCGAGAGCAAGACGAAAAAGCTCATCGATTACCAGTCGCATCGCTTCCTCGGTCTCAAGCTTTCTCTTGAGCGTGTGCTCCAGAAATGGGAGCCTCTCAAGAAGTATTATGCAATCAGTGCCACAATGCCCCCCCTCAGCAAAAGCGCCTACGAAGTTTCTGCTCGCGAAAGACCACAAGCAACTGGTCCAAATTCTCCCGCTCATTTCACCCATTGTAACACTGAAGACAATGAGCCAAGCCGAGGAAGCCAACCAAGCGAAGTGCCTGCTGCTTCTCTTCCCAATTCGCGAAATCACACTGGATCCAACTACTGCGCTGCGCCACTACACGTCAGTGCCAACGAACCCCATCTTTATCCCAGAGGAAGATTTGACTGAGCTCACCAAATCTATACATGCTCTACTCGCGACTGCGCTGGACACTCGCTTCTTTTCGCGGTACACCGATACAGTCAAGCGCCAGAGCCAACGCTTTGTGTTCGAGTGTCAACTATTTCTCCACCCAAGGTACAAGGATCTCGACAATACCCTGGTACGAGTCGTTCGCTACTGTGTTAAAGTGCTGGTGGTGACCCAGCAAAATGCCGTCGCGTTTCAGACGCTGTGAAAGCGTCTGTCATTGAGAAAGTCCGAAAGACCATGCGCGAGATCAAGGACGATCCAGAGGCTGACGTGCTCGACGAGTTGGATCGTGATTTTCAGAGTCAAGGGCAGGACCAAGTCTCGATGGACCTTGCAGACTACAGCTCAGCCCCTGTTGCTTCTCAGGCTGCTGCGGAACGACCACAAGAGATCGGAGAGGCAAGAGTTGAGGAAGAGCTCCAAAGATGGATTGCGCAGCGACCCATCTCTGTCGATTGTGTGCTCAAGTACTGGGAAAGCCAAACCAGCAACTTTCACTATCTCTCCAAGGCGGCGCAGATCCCGTACGGCTTCCAACCCCGTCTGCACAAATCGAGCGAGATTTTGGCGAGTCTGGGAGGACCGTGACAAAAGAAAGAACTGGATTGCTCGGCAGCAACGTAGAGATGAGCTCCTTCATCAAGGCAAACCAGCAGTATCTTCATATTGCACAGTGCGACCAAATCAAGACCGTGGACCTCGGTGACCACATTCCGAAGCACATGATCGACGTCGACGAAGACGAATGGGCCCACTTACCCAATGCATTCTCCGCAATATCGTGCGAGGACGGCGGAGACGGCGACGACGATATGGAGTAAGGAAATAGGACGCGCGAGTTTTTCATAATACAGAACCTTTTGTTCAACAAGGTCACCTAATGGAATAATGACTGACTCATATGAACTAGCACAAGAGTTCTGGAAACACGAAAGATGCTGTGTATGCATGATAGAAGTAGGCTTGTTTAGAGAGTAATTCGCACATGCTGTACTACCAAACTAATCCTCCAGTGCTCAAAGGACAGAACGGAGTCTGCGCTTCCCTGCCGCGGAGAGTTCCTTAGTTGCATCGGCCGCAGGAGTCGCTTTTTTTGCTTGCATGCGAGCCTGCATGTCTGTGAGTGACTGCTGAATGACTTTCTGGGCCTCAATCCGGGATTTGTGCTCGTTCACAGCCGCATCAATAGTTGTCATCAGCGTTTTCTTTGCCGCCACGACCGCCAATGAGATATCGCGTTCAAGTTGATATCCCAGCGTTGTGTCCATAGCTGTGGAACGAGGAGCAGCAAGTCGTGAGGTAGGCGGTCGAGCCCGCACCCTGATCTGCATTCCTTCCATCTTGATCTCAATCTCCTGAACCGCTTGTGTAGTCGTACTGGCGTTTGTTGGGATCGATGCTGCCGTATCGGTGTCATTGTTGGTACAAACCGTCCCACAACCCTTTTCTGCAGCATCCGCAGCGGCCGATCTTGTATCTGAACATCTCGTTTGCGTGGCGTCTGAAGGGTTCGATCCTGCCGACGGGAGATTACCAACCTTGGGTTGAGTCAGTAGCTCGCGAAGCATTGTTTCATGGAGTTCAAGAAATTTTCTCTCAGAGGTCTCAGCCTGTTGACGTGCTGATGAAGTAGCTTGTTGAATGGCGTGGACTTTCGCTTCCGAGTGCTGCTTGCACATGGTCGTCAAGACGCGCGAGGGCCTCGGAGCAGCGCCGTTCTGCTATCAATTTGCCGGACGCTTCATACCGCTTTATCGACTCTATCGCGTCGTCTTTGATGTCTTCGAGCCTCGATTTGCAAAGGCTGGTGATCTAATCCATGCAATGCGATTCCAAAGCAGCATCGATCACGCGCTGCAGCCGCCTCTCGTCGAATGGCTCTGTTGCAGTGCCCGCGACTAGCGCTCGTTCTTCACGACCCGCGAGTAGTGCTCGTTCTTCAAGCATAGCGAGCACGCGCTCCTCAGTGGGATGACCTTCTCCTCGACTTTGGGAACAGCACACTCTTCGTCAGTCGGTTGCTTCCATGTCGTACTATCCTCCAGTCGGCGCACCGCGAGATGAGGAGGATGCAACACGCCACAATTGCCTCCAACGAAGCTGCCCACCTCTACAGATCGCTCGGCGCTGCGTGCTCGCACCGCTGAGGGTCCGTCCCGTCGTCGAATAGCGCGTGCTCCCATTCGCAAGGTGCGCGAGCATGGCCGGGGAATGGACCGTGGAATTTTGGAATCGGCTGTGTGGGAGTGCTGCAGCGTAGGGCGGGCTAGTACTGCGCGCTCGTGCCGTCCCACGCCGTCTAGCGTTCATGCCGTGGTGGCGCACCGTCGGTGAAACCACCAAGTGCATGGGCACGTCACTGAGCTTCTCGGTCGACGAGTGAAAGACGAGCGGAATGGCCTCTCCAACGGCTCTCCTGTCAATGATCTGGTCGAGCAACATCGAGGTGTTGGTAGCTGCAGAGTAGCACGACGGGACAGAGGAGACACTTGTGCAGATGCACCACTGGGATCCAGAATTGGCCTCCACGAAGGAGTCAAGGATCCAGGGTGCCCTGCTCGGTGCATGGGCATTGGAGGTGAAGGGCTTGGAGGCGAAGGAGAGCTTGGAGGCGAAGGATAAGTTGAGAACTGGAGGGCAGAAACTCTGGTATGGTGAGGGGCACAGCCAGGCCATTATGCCGCTGCTGGAGAGTGGAGATCTCGGCTGCACGATGGCGCTCAAGAACCTCGCTGGCGTTTCTGCCCTCTTCGCCCTGAGCCATCAAGGCTTGGGCAACTTCTAGCCACGAACGTTCATCATCCTCTTCGGCAAGCTGGAAGCGTTGGTGCTCGTTGATGAGAGCTCGCGCGGCACTAGATGACTACGCTGAGGCGACCTGCTGGCGCCTCATCGAGCCCGCATCGCGAGGGGAAGCCGTCCGTCAGTGCTTGCGCTCATCTTCACCCATAGTTCGTTTGCCGTTTGTATCTGTGAGGGAGACAAGAGATGATCTGTAGATGATCTGTCTGTCAGAACCCCCGACATCTAATTCAAGAGAAAGATACATTACACACCAGGAAAATGTTTCTATCGCATTCATGCCCCGCCATTTATTCACTCATTTCTGTTCAAGTCACTGTATAGAAAGAGTACTGAGGAGTACAGTACGCGCCAAAATTCCGTGAAAATCCATGTTTCCAGGGACAACTCTTGATACAGACACTTTTTTCACTTCTGAAAACACCAGAGAATAGCCAATCACATTTGGTGTCGTTTGCTGCGTTTGGAGCTGTGATTGGACCAGTGGATGTTGAGATACGAGTCATTTAACAGAACACGGCGAGTTCACAGATGACGCGGCGACGTCGGTCACAAATTTTGGAGGAGTAATTAATCTTTGTACGCACTCCCCCCGCGTTTGAATTACATTTGTTACACGCGCTATCTTTTCGCGCGCTTGCGCATGCCATTTTCAGATCAGTAACCATGGGCAAAGTGACGATGATGACCGCGAAAGAGAAGAGCGTCATTTTGAGACTCCGCAAGGGCGGTATGAAGCTCTCCGAGATCTCGCAAGTCACCAAAAGGTCGCTGGGAGCTGTGCACAAGACCAAGTCGCAAGGTGTCGCTTCGGAGCCGCTGAAGCGCGGAAGACCCAAGAAAATTGACGCCAGGACGCACCGACACATCACGCTCAAAGTTGTGAGGGGCTGTGGAGGCGCCAAAAAGATTCGCGACAAGTTGCAATTGGCTGTCAGCGTTCACACTGTCTTTAGCATTCTTACGTCCATATTGTCCAGCAAACTTATCGTGACACAGTAGTTAACTTTTGGTTAACAGCACTTGCCGGTGGATATATTCAGATTGGCAAACCCAATGACTGCGTTTTAAACGCCAAACGACGCCAATTGTGATTAGCTATTATCTGGTGTTTCCAGAAGTGAAAAAAACGTGTCTACATCAAAAGTTATCACTCGAAACATGAATTTTCACGGAATTTTGGCGCATACTGTATGAATGACCACACTCTTTCAAAACAAATAGATCCTCAATGAAGCATACCGAAGAACGGATACCTCTGTACAATTAGACTTATCGCGAACTCTACAGCATCATACACATTTGATTGATCTGATTCACACGTTGGTGGTACCCCACCGAACTAGATTTTGGCACATTATTGGGGTTTGTGGCTTTCATAATTTGTGTCATCATCTTATCGTCGTGTTGAGCATAGGCCGAGGGGACAACGGTGCAGTGATCCGATCGCTGTGGTATGTGGCTTGAAGATGAACCAGAGATCGTCTGAACCGCATGTAATATATCAAGTTTTGGTGTCAATGCCATATACTGTTTAGTGCGCGTGAGTTGGTCGATCGGCACCAGGTGCTGGTCATAACTGAGACCTCCATGCTTGCCCTTGGTTCACTAGTGGTCGTCCTCCGTGAGCATGCTGCGACGGGTCCCCCCTTAGAGTGGGGGACGAAGTTGTACTCAGCATGCACAAACGTGAGCAACCACCTGCTCGGAATCTCAAGAAACAAGCACGTGATCTCCAGTTATCTCACAGCTGATGCCGTGAACCTCCAACTTGGCGACTGACGCAGTTTGGCCTGGCTGACCAGCAAAAGAGTCAGATCTGGACCTTTTGCTCTGCTGCTGGCCACTCAAACATTACCACCCAATCACATGATGGCGCAGCAATTTCGCTCATTTGGTTGGTTCATTGTTGAAACATCTGTTTAGATACTGGCGTTTTAAATCAATCAGGTAAAATTTTGATTGGTGGACCACCGCAAGGTGGACCGCATCATTTCATGACCTTGCCATTCATACCGAACACTTCGCAAATGGCCAGAGTAAGAACGAACGCGCAGCGCAGAGCCGCATTGGTCCGTAAGCTTGCCAAGAACGCGCGCCTAATCGCGATGACTCCGGTGTCGACCACTCCAGCGCCCGCTCCAGCAACGCCAAGCGCTTCGCCGCCCGATCCCGCAACGCCAAGCGCTCCTCCGCCCACTCCATCAACGCCAAGCGCTCGCCCCAGCGTCGCCAAGCGCTCCAGTGGCTTACCCAGCCACTCAAGACGCGACGGCATCTCCTGTATCGATTCTGAGCACGCCTACGTCCTCAGTCTCTCCGCGTGATGTGGCTGCTACGGTACCGGAAGCCGACGTGCCCCCCGCGATAGTGACAATGGCCACCGGGGCCAGCGAACAACTTACGACTATTGCTCCGGTGACCGCAACCGTCCAATCTTCAGCGACTTCGTCCGCTTCCGCATCACGAGATAAGCCACTGTGGGTAGGAACGAGAGAGACAGAGAGAGCAAGAAAGAAGGAAGCAGAGGACGCGACCCAGAAGCGAAGGGAAACAACCACGTGACGTGCCATTGAATGGACCGAATGGAAACTCTGATGCTGTGTGAATGGATGGGACGCTGTCACTCTCTGTCTCTTGTGCTTTAACTCCGAATGGAGACATGGAGAATGGTGATTCGTATGGCGCAGCGCTAGGGTCCGAGGCGCGCCGGTCGTTGCTTGAGTTATTTCCCGTCCCACGTGACTGCGCGCACGACGCAGCCTTCGGCCATGACTAGTAGAGCGACGTGTAGCGACCTGGCTCCGAGAAGATTTTCCCGGTCCTTCCCGCTGCTGTGGGTGACAGGGAACCGGGTGCCAACCGTAGAACGTGTTCATAAGTTGTGTACTACACCTCAACTGGTTTTGTACCCAGTTCTTGGTACCTGGTACCGGGCGGTCGGCCGCCGGTACCAGATATCTGGTTTGTACCAGTCTACTGGTACGATTGGGTTTTTCGGTTG
>JAADVZ010000588.1:0-19670 GCA_023335925.1 Pythium phragmitis | reverse complement strand
TCGTTGGCCGCCGCCAAAACATAGCACCGCACACACGCAAAGGACTCGCACAACGGACGTGAGCTTCATGGTCGCTCGCGTGGAAGGAAAATGTCTACCGACCCAAAGGTCGTAGCGGTAGGATTGCAGTGGACACCCCTCACGTGAGTGAGCGGGTAAGAAAGGAAATGCCAACGACAACAACAGACGAATTCATTGCCACCAGTACCAGACACAAATCTACAGAAGAGAACGGCTGAACTCCTGTACCAAAGTGCGGGTGGTGCTGTCTCTGTCGGCGGCACGCGCGCGTCACCTTCCTTGATCACGCCGTTTTGTACCACGGAATATTGCAGGAAGGCGCCAATGGAACTGGTTCATTCTGACCTCTACGGGTTTTAACCAATCCCAATACGATGAGCAATATTTGCACCAATCACCTGTAAGTAGTCGGCCCAATGCGGTGGACAAGAGGAGTATCTGGCGTGGCAGCTCTGCTTGGACTGCTTCAACGAGGCACGATCACTTTGGAGTTGCACTTGCCGTGTCTACCCACCGGAAACCACTGGATCCAAGTATCCGGATCCGTCCAGACCTGATTGTCGGTGTACTCCTGCTGGTTTCTATAAACGGGATGCAGCAGCCTGGGTGCTCTGCGCGCCAACAGAACGGGAGCAGAAGAATCCAAAGTTTGGCGACTATAGATATCATCCGCTTGACCAAAGAAAGAGCCAAAACTTGGCCGGATCATGACGAGAGCCGGAGAAACGGCGTTTTCTTTCGGTTCAGTTCGTCTGAAGCCAGGGAAGAACTCGCGGTGGGGATGTTGGCCGTCACCTCCGACACTCGGTATGTGCCAACGTATCCACAGAAACTGGAACGAAGGAACCCACCGTCAAACGTTAAAAGCTTTAAACACTTCGAGTTCTTCCAACACACCAAAGTTATCACCAGTGACAAAAGTTGGAAAAGAAAACTGAAACCGGCGTCAGAAGCTCTCAACACGTTAGAGTACCAACGTTTTTTCTTTTTTTTTTTCTTGTTTCATGAAATTTGACGTTAGTACTCCTTGAGCGTCAGCCGCGGCACAATGTTCATGGCCTGGAGCTCTTGGAAAAGCAGCTTGCACGCGTACGGGATACGGATGCTCACGACCTTTTCCTCCGACTTGCAGTACTGGCACCAGCCTTCGTATCCGAGCATGCGACAGCCCTGGCACACGTCGGCACTGAACGCATCACTGGAAATCATGAGCCGCTCCATGAGCAACATGCTCGCGCCATAGCCAATCAAACAGTCACGCTCCATCTCGCCCAACCGCAAGCCACCGTCACGAGATCTGCCCTCTGTCGGCTGCCGCGTGAGCACGGCACGAGGCCCACGTGCTCTTGCGTGCATCTTGTCCATGACCATGTGCTTGAGCTTCTGGTAGTAGATTGGCCCCATGAAAATGTAGCACAAGATGGGCTCGCCCGTGATGCCCGACGTGAGATAGTCCTTGCCGGCATAGTTGAACCCATTCTTGACCAGCTCCTTGGAGCAGTCCAACACATTATCGGCCGTGCCGTACTGCTCTCCAAACGCCGTGCCATAGGCACGCCGTCCATTGAGCACACCGGCCTTGCCCGCAATCAGCTCAATCATCTTGCCCACAGTCATACGGCTCGGGAACCCGTGCGGGTTCATGATGAGGTCTGGACAGACTCCCTGGTCGTTGAACGGCATGTCTTCCTGGTTGCGGATCGTACCGCACACTCCTTTTTGACCGTGGCGACTGCTGAACTTGTCGCCAATCTCTGGACGCCGCGTCTGGCGAACCAGCACCTTGACCAGGAAGTGGTTTTGCTCCGACGATGTGAGCAGGACCTTGTCGACGTACCCGGGGATCGGGCCCTTGTAGGTTGTCGGCGCCGGCGAGTACGTCACGTCGAGTGGATCGCGACCATCCACCGAATCGTTGAGCTGCGTGGGCTGTTCCTTGTTGATCATGATCGTACCGTGCTGGACGATCCCACCGACACGAGCAATGCCGTCCGCGTCCAGCGACGAGTACTTGGCGTTGCGGAACCCCATGCCACCGCCAACGCCGTTTGAGACGAGACTCTCAAAGTCCGGAGGACCGACAATACGATCGTACGAGCCGTTGGCATACTTCTTGATCATGGTCTGGTACTTCTTGAACACCATGCATCGCCCAAATCCACGGTCGAGCGACGCCTTGTTCAACACGATTGCGTCTTCGATATCGTACCCCGAGTAACTCATCACGGCGACCGTAGCGTTCTGCCCGGCAGGCACATTATCAAAGTTGACGAGATCAAGCACACGCGTCTTGACCATGGGCATTTGCGGGTACACCATCGTGTAGAGCAGTGTGTCGATGCGCTCGTACTGGTTCATCGCGATCGTGCCGATCGCCTGCTTGCCCATGGCGCACTGATACGTGTTCCGCGGCGACTGGTTGTGGTGTGGGAACGGAATGAGACCCGACACGACACCCAAGATCGTCACGGGATCAATTTCAATGTGGGTCGTGCGCTCGCCAATCTCGCTCTCGTGAAGTGCAACCAGGCAGTTGTTTTCTTCATTCACATCGACGTACTCGACGCAGCCTTCGACAATCAGCGAGTGCAAGTCTCGCTCGCCAGCTTGGAGCTCGTCCAAATGGGCTTGCGTGAGCCGCGTGCGGTGCGTGGTTGGGTCGATCAGCAGCAGGGGCCTGCACACACGACCGCCATCCGAGGCAATGTACACGACGCGCTGAACGTCGTGCATCATGACAGAGACAAACTCACCGATCAAACCAGCGCGACGGATGCGCCGCAACCGCGTGACGAAGGTCCTCGGGTTCACGTGCGTGCCAATGATGACACCGTTCAAAATCACGAGATACGTCGCCGGGTGGTTGATCTCTTCACCAGAACTGAGCGAGACATCAGTCACGCCCAAGTCAAAGCACAGTCTCTTGATCGGTGCGGCTTCATCGTCGGACGTCACGTGGCAAAGCAGCGCCAAGTTCTTGACGAGACCACATGCTTCTCCCTCGGGTGTGTCGGCTGGACACAGCATTCCCCACTGCGACGGCTGCAACGCACGCGGACCCGACACCTTGCGGGTCTTTTCGAATTGTGACGAGATACGCGTCATCATGCCAAGTGCCGACATGTACGAGAGCCGCGACAAGACGTGAGTGACACCAGCACGGTCCATGCGGAACCGCTTCAGAGTCCAGTTTCCAGTCGACAGCGCGTGGTAAAAGCCCTGCGTGATCGTGTCGGTGCGAATGCTCTTGAGGATATCAAACACCGACGCCCGATTCGGCTTGCTCAGCACCATGTCGGCCTGACGCTTCAGATCGCTGTTGAACCGCTTGAACAGATCCTCAAACAGCAACGACAGCAACTGACCGGCCAACTCGAGTCGCTTGTTGCCGTAATAGTCCTTGTCGTCGAGCCGCGTACGGTCCTTATCGGTCAAGATGATGCGCCGCACAATATGGGCCACGTAAATACACTTGAGGCGGAAATTGTAGTCTTCGCACGGCACGTGGTTGAGCACGAGATTCGCGAGCGCCGACCGCGCTGCGTCCGACAGCGACCGATCATTCTGGTGGTGATGGCCATGTCCACGGCTGCGCGCATTGCCGCTCATCGCGCCGGCCTTGGTCACGGCGTTCATCTTACTGCCAATGTACTCGAGTGCCTGCAGTTGAGTGAATACCTTGAGGTCCGAGGCCTCTTCAAACGACGCGGTCAGCGCGTCCGTGAGCTCGGGCGGCTCGCAGCCAATGAGCGAGACAATCTCTTGGTCACTTTCCATGCCCATGCCGCGGAGTACAATGACAATCGGAATGTCACTGCCAAACGAATTGGACTTGAGGTAGAGCCGCTTCTTGTTGATGAAAATGTTGGTGCGCGACTTGCGCTCGTGCGTCGACGACGTGATCGACGCGCACACGTTTTGCTTGGCATCTTCTTCAATGATGACACGGTTCTTGGAGAGCTGCTCGTGGATGAGCACGACCTTCTCCACGCCCTTGACGATGAAGTATCCTCCGGGATCATACGGGCACTCCTTGAGCTTGGCCAGCTCAGCCTCGCCCTTGTCTTTGAGAATGCAGTTGGCCGAGCGCAGCATAATCGGGATGCGACCAATCAGCACCTTGTTGTTGGTCACGATCTTGTTGCCGCGGCGGTACCGCACGCTCACGTACACGGGCGCAGCGTACGTGCGGTCGCGCAGACGGCACTGGTGGGGCGTGACCGACGAGCTCACAAACGCCTCTTCCTCGATCGACGGCGAGCCAATGTGAATGTCCGTGTACTGCAAGAAGAATTTCGGGTCGGCATCGCTCCGCACCATGTTGTTGGCCTTGGCGCGCACGATGTTCTTCATGTCGACGCTCGTGAAATAGTCAAACGAGTCAATGTGCTGCTTGACGAGCCCACGCAGCTGGAGGAAGTACGGGAGCAGTTTCCACTTGTCTTGGACGTCTTTCACGGGGCGCTCGAGCTCTGCAAGCGACGCGGCCGACGCGCCGTGGTAGGCCGCAGCGCTGTGGCCGTGTACGGGCGCGTGGCCACCGCCCGAGCCCACGGACGGAGACGGAGACGGAGTCGGCGCCATGGTAGCCACGGACTTGGCGTTCTTCACCACTGGTTGGCGCCCCATGGAGAAACCAACACGACCGGGTGGAGATGCTGGCAAATGAGGGACAACGAGGGACAATGATTGATAGCGTGGACCACGCGATTCCGTTTTTGAGGTGGTCCACATGACGATGACGTCAGCAGGCTGTGGGACAACCTTCGCGCAACATGTCATACGATGATGACGACCGTGACATGGTCCACTCCGAGTTGGAGGCCGACTATCCTACATCCATTTAGATAGTTGAGGAAATATTCGTGGAGCATTCAAATGGGGACGAGCAATGGGACCATCCTATTTCTCTTGTTCCAGAGTGGCCATGCGATTCTGCAAGTTGCAACCAAACCAAAATCACCTGATACACATTGACCACAAAGAGTGGACAATTTTCCCTCCAAGCTGTTGAGCACAGCCCACTTCACGCGACCAGCCTCATCGCCAGCGCGACTGGTGACGTTGAGTGGCCTCGCAGGCCCGCGAGCCAGTCGATCTCAGATATAATCTTGGCCAACGCCCCCTCCCGAGTATCAAACATATAACGCTGCAAGACGGGGCACACCACGGCCGCTTGATCGTCCTCCTCGCTGAACTTTCCATGGCTCTTGTGTGAGCGCGCGACGATCGAGCACCGCAGCGTGGCTTCCACGGTGAGAACCAGCGATTCACCGAGCTGTTCACTGCGGACGGACCGCAGACGAAACTCAAACACATCGAACACAGTGCGATGGTATTTCCACTGTGCGAGCAGTTCGTCCGCGGACACAAATTCTTCGCATCCGAGACCGACGATCACGTCAATCTGCCGAAGCGGCGCACGCGCCTGTCGAGATACATCTTGTGGGGTGCTTAATCTGAGCAAAACCTCTTGGACCATATTCATGGGGTCACGAAACTGCCGTGCGCTCTCCCTGGCATCTTGTGCGCGTCGCAGTGACGTGTCGCGTTGAACTTGTAGCCGTTCAATTTCATCCTGGAGTTGCTGGATCGCGTGGTCGGTTTGCCGTTCGACGGCACGCTTGCGCTTGCGGTAATTGGCCTGGTTGATGCGGCACTGCTCTTTGCGGCGATCTTTCTTGGCCTGGCGGATCTGCTCGGGCGTCATACCGTCGGTGACCAACTCGGGGACATTGCTGGATGAACGTTCGTCATCGTTGTCTTCGTCATCATCCAGATCATTCTCACTCGTTTGCCGTCGCTTCTGACTCCTGTGAGGCTGGCGCCGGGCAGCAAGCTCGTCCACTGGTGAAAAATCGAAGCCACCGTGTCCCTGTCCATGCTCGCTTCGGGGACGTCTTGTTATTGGAGATGTGCCTTCCACTTGATGACGCCGAGGTTGTTGGAAGGCAAACTCGGGACTCGATGATCCGTTGGAAATATCCTGAGCGAGGAGTTGACTGAATCTTGCTGACGGCACTGGCCGATATCGCGTCGACTGGAGCGGACTGGTGGACTGGAAGAGAGGGAACTGGCTGCCATGGCCTTCGTTACCCCGCCGAGAGTGTTGCGGCGGTTCCATCGGTCCGTCATCAGATGCCCGGGGTTGTGGGTTCGGCCGAACAGCACACTCTGGACTGGGACAGCACTGTTCCGTCTCGCCCCAGTCGCTCCGGCGCGTCCCACGATTGCTACTCGACTGGAAACTTGAACCCTCCGAACAACACCGACTTCCAGTGTCCCATAGAGAGTCTAGGGCGGTCGGAAGCGGTCGCCTCATCATTGGTCGTCGCACGCGTGGCTTTGAGAGCGTGATGGTGTCGGCAAGCGTGAGCAGGCCGGGCACCCGTTCATTCACTACGGTGTGCGGGAGACTCGGTAGCGGAAGCACCCGACCGTCTCTCCTGTTTGATGTGGTGTTTCGCCCCACGGAGCCGAAATACCAGTCGTCATCCCCGACGTCTTGATACTGATCGTCGTCCGTCCCGGCAATCGTCATACGCGTCGGAGCAGAGTCGCGCTGGGGTAGTGGTCTGCGCGCACGTAGCATCGTGATCGTGTCGGTGAGACTAAGCTTGGCGCCCTCGCGAATCGCGACGTCACGTCGGACTCGTGGCACTGTGAAAGGCTCACAATAGTAACCACTCTGCATCTCGTCTCGTATACCACCCAAACGAGGAATGATCGGCGGAGGAGGAAGAGGAGGGGGGAGAGGAGAAGCACCGTCGTCCACGAGATCATGTTCGCGGAGCATGGCGTGCGAACTTATTATCAGTTTCACACTCGGGCGACCGAGTGGTTCTGGGACGTGCGAGAAGAGCGGAGAAGGATCCCGTTCCCTGGAAGAAAAAAATACCTCGCAAGAAGATGTGGACTCGGCTGTTTGTTGACCCACCGTTCTGTTGACTCAAAGACTACTGTAGGCTCTTTGTACAGTTTGAAGCGCCTCTCAGCACCGGGTCACTTCTCTATACCTCTTATTTAGAAAAATGCAAGAATCAAATAATAGTCATTTGACTGTGAATTCCGATTCTAGACAATATAAACTGTCAAGGTAAATACATCAGGATAGTGCTTAAAGGCGCATGGGATTAGGATAGTCTTCTGGACTTGGTAGGGCGTGATCAATGCAATGTTACTGATGAGGTGGGGATGGGACCCCAAGGATAACCCGAAAGCGTAACCGAAGCTGGTCACATTTTTGTGTCTCCCCATATGAATACGAGTTGAGCCCATTTCGTAAACTTGCGTTGACACCATTTTTGATCAATCATATGCTGAGAAGGTCTCATTTTCGAGGATGACTGAAGTGGCGGTTTCAGAATGTGCGAAGTGGGGGGAATCACTTTTGCTCAACAGTACAGTACACCAAAACCTGGTGTGAGTTGCTCCCACCACACACGCTTTGGCCCACAGCATGTGTGATCAGTCTACTTGTTGAGGTACACCTCATCATATTCATTGATAACATCAGTTTGTGAGAGGAGGTTGTGTCGCTATGCTTCACGCCCCCTAAATTAGGGCCTAACGCTCAGCACTCGTTGGGAATTTCACCAACAAACGGGCCCATCCAAGAAGGCAATACAGTATACTTGAAGTAAATACTTGAAGTATTGGAATGCACACCGTTGTACTACACGAAGCGCAATCTTGTCCGCTCGGCGACGTCACCGTGAAGGGTTGGGGCAATAGAAGTAACCGCTCTGCACAATTTTTGAGCGGCTTATTATATTGTACATATTGTATCCATCAATCCTGATACAGTAGTGCCATGACGCAATCGTTCGGAATATGCATGCTATTGTACATTATTGTACATTACTACCGGTACGCATAATTGATGATAACAGGATGGGTGTGAACGGAGGCAAAATGGGAATAAGACAACGAGATATTATTTAGAGCAAGCCAAAAACACTGGAAAAAATCAATGAAAGCTCTTCATTTATACTAGTCTGGTGCACTTGTCTCCAAGCCATCCAAGCCAAAACGAGGATCAAAATAAAGCCAATAAGATTTATGTTCGTTTGATCTGTTCACGCAGTAGTTGCTCCAAGTTCACATTAACGCCCAACAATGGAAGGCATCCCCAGGATTTCGGGTTTCGGGAAGTTTCTTTAAGCCTCAAAATTGAAATCTCAGAAATCTGGAAACCAGCGCGTGTCAGAGCATCTGAACAGTCAAAATCGAGATAGTTTCGAGAGGTTCCCAACGCCCAGTGGGCGTTGGCGCGAAACTCCTGTTTGCTGCAAGTTCAATTTGCTACAATATGCGCCTGCTTCGTCGGTGGCTTGCGACAATCTACGACGAATTCGAAGGCGGTGTCGCGCTTTGCGCTAGGAGAGGAAGGCGAACTCAAGGTGCGCGCGTATCGGCGCGGCAAGACTTATCTTCTTCGCGAGGATTTGTTGTGCGCTTGACGTAGAAGGAAATCTTCAAGGGAAACGATCAATTCTTGCCGCTTCATAGAATATCCACTTGAAGAGGTATCATTTTAAAGGAGGTTAGACCTCCATCTAAAAATTGGAAGGGGGGGGGTGGGTGGGGGGGTGACCCCCCTTCCAATTGTAAAATTCAAAATGCTAAATTTGTGATTAGACCCGGTCTTACCGCTTTCAAAATTCTGGGGGATGCCTTCCAATGTTACAGTACTTCACTTCCAACACGCTAAATGCGTTTTGCGACGATCAGTTCGAACGTGATCAGTGCCGTGGTGTGCTGACTTGGACAATAACTCGTCCAGAACTGCTTGCTTGAGGAGGAACCTATGGTTTTGCTGATCCGAGTAAACTAGTTGCTTGTTGGTGAATGCTTTGACCTTTTGCGGCGTCGAAGATTCTCATGTGCTTCCGTAAATCACGGGCACGATGTTGATCATACAGTTTACCGTTGTTTGCTCTCGTGATCAGAGAACACTTATGATATCGATAGAATATTGTTTTCTCCAGTTCTGCTAAATTTTATGTACGTGAATTGGTACTCAAAATAACATAAATCCAGTATACGGATGAGTCAAACTAAGTTTGTAGCGCCTTTAGGCACCCCCCCTGATGTATATACCTTGTCAATTTATATTATTTAGAATCGGAACCGTCAGTCAAATGTCAATTATTTGATTCTTGCATGTATCCAATATAAAAGGTATATAAAAATGACCCGGTGCCTAGAAGCACTACAAACTGTACTTTCTTGAACCATAGCAGACGAGCCATCCCTCGATCATTAACGCGGTTGGTAGAGAAAGTACGAGAATTTACCTCGGTATTTTTTTCTAAGTTTTTTAAAAAAAACTTAGAAGGTATTTGAAAATTACCCGACAGTTCAATATTCATGATAAATTTGCCAAACTGTTTATTTAAAACTTGTTAAATTCATATCATGAATATTGAACTGTTAATCAAGTGATGGTTTCATATTCGCACGCCATAGCCAAAAACAGATGAACAATGATACGTAGACCAAAACTGTATGCAAGATTTGCCAGCTTTGCTGTGCGTTCATGATACTAGATCGAGTTACTGTATCAGCAAGTGTTGTGAGGTAGGGATCCGAACATAAATTTTGGTTCCAGCATGTGATGCACGTGCAGATGCACCAAAGCCCTATCCATTGGCATTGAAAGGGTAAACACCTTCCCCTTCACTCACTTCACAAAATTACAGTCTCATCCACATCCCCCAACCCTAAATCAATCGGCACGAACACGTCCATAGTTGAGACGACGCTCGCTCCGTTGCGTGATCGGCGGGAATGGACTGGCCAACTATCTTTGCCCACGCGCCAACATCCAGCATTCCCAGCCGCGTGGTCGTGTTTTTTTCTTCTTCGTGCTATTTTCCACCCATTGTGGGTTCCCTACAGCGACACCCTGGCCAACGTTGGGAACCCAAGAGAAACCAACAATCAACAACAACCAACTTTCGACAAACCGACCAAGCCTCCATGGTGACCACCCTCCTGTCAGCATCACTCACGGCCGCGCGCACGCCGCCTGTTCCTGCGATGCTGCCGTCGCTCCGCATCCTCCACGGCGCCGCGTCCTTTGCGCCGCCACGCGTGCCGCTTCCGCCTGTATCTGCTTTGCACCCGCCGCCAACGTATCTGCAGCACGACGAGCAGCTACGGATCCACTCCGAGCAGCTTCGCCCTCCACCGCCGTCGCCCAGCGCCCAACAGCCAGGCCACATTCGAGAGGACGAGGATGATGGGGCCGAGTCCCAAGAGCGCTCGCGGCCGCCCGTCGTCAGCGACAAGCGTGCGCGCCGCAAGGAGCAGTGCCGCGTGAACCAGGCTAACTACCGCAAACGCAAGCGCCAGCACGAGCGCGCGCTCGCCGGTGACATCGCGACGCTCGAGCGCGAGATTCAGGTACTCATGGCGCAGCGCACCACGCTGCTCTCGACGCAGCCGCAGCATTCGACTCCGAGTCCGGACGACGAGCCCGAGCACGCGATCGCGTCGTTCTACATGGCGATGCAGTCGCCACCTCCTGGGGGAACTGCCGTGGGTTCGTCCTCGTCGCTGTTGGATCTCGAGAGCGAACAGTTCGACTCGCTCGAGGCGTTTGCGCGGGCGTGGCGCCACCACCAGCGCAGCTTCGGGGACAACTTCCGTCTGCATGTGCTAGCGACGGAACGCTTCGAAGCCGCGGACCACGCGATCATCAAGATGACGGCGGAGCTCGAAATCTCAGTGCGAGACGGACGTGGCCGTGAGCGTGCCTTTGTGTTTGCCGTGCAGCAGCGCTTTGAACTGGAGGTTGCGACCGGCCGCGTCTCGCGCGTCACGTCGGAAGTGGATATTGTTGCCGGCATGGCGCGCGAGCAGCCGTCGGAGATCACAGCGGCCATGCTCGCGGGGCTCTCACGGCGGGGAGCCTGTAGCTGGCGGTGAAGAGAAATACAAGGAGACAAGGAGTAGCGTAGAACGAGGGTACGATCGCATTGGATACATAAGCTGGGGAATATTGAGCCACAGGTTCCGAGTCGAGGCCTGCGGGAAGGATGAATCAAAAGCCCCAGAGCAGATCTTTCCGTCCGGAGAAGGCCGCGACCGCCACGGCACTCTCATGCCCCTCATGGACAGTCAAGCGAATGGAAAGGCTTTCTTTTCTTCATTTACAGTTTTAATTAAAATACGGTCGGCGACGCGTTCCCCTTGCACAGCAGAATCCGCATTGCGACGATGCGCGACAGACAATGGTGGATGACACGCCGAGATGGGCCGCATCACATCAGCCGTCAACTGAATACAATCCATTATACGCAAGTGCACGAGACAAGTCATGTCCACGCAGACAAAGTCGTGTAGCCAGGCGCGTCCGTGCCCACTACGGGGCGCTGCAGCAAAATGGGGGAATGGATCCGTACATACTGTATCATCGATGGCATGGGTTTCCGCCCCACACTCAAGAGTAAGGTATAGGATTTGGGCAAATGGGGCTCGTTGCACTAGTCGCGATTGGTCTTGCCGCCAATTGACTGGCGATCCGCTGTGGCCCCACCGGTCCTAGATCGGAGAGAGAGAGAGAGAGAGAGAGAGAGAGAGAGAGAGAGTACAAGAACTAACATTAGCTTCGCTCTTTTCCGGGCGATTAAACTCTACGGTACTGTGATGATTACTGTAGCTCACACCCGCAGTGTTCATTTGCGTTTGTCATCGATGACGACCACCCACAAGCTGGCGCTATGTACTACAGTACCAATATGTACATCACTCGACTCCTCTGGACGACTGATTGGCGGACAATGAGGAATTTGTCCGCATTAAGGTACCACACTGAACATCGTGATCAGCGGACACCTCCATCATTCTCTGATTTGCTCTTGCCTTTACGATGGGGTGGGGGCGCCTACATTTGTGCGAACCTATCTTCTGGTACTCCAGCACTCTTGCCTTCACGATGTATTCTCAGAGAGCACGAGTCATCTCCGCTTCAGCGAGTGAATGGCTTGGAAACCGACTGGCAACCAGCTACTGGGAAGCTGTCTCTGTGTTGGACACGCTAATGAGCGCCACGCGTTTCTTCTTCTTCGTCGTCTTCTTCTCGCCATCGTCCGCCGCGCGCTTCCCACTTGGCGCGGCCTCACCGTCTTTCTTCGTGTACTTAAAGTACAGCAACGGCCGCAATACCGACGCCGAGCCGTTCGCGCGTCCGCGGTGCCACACGCGGTAGTCCATGACCACGGGCGTGCCCGCAGCCACGTAGTGGGTCACGCTCTCAAGCTCGGCATAGTCGTCAAAGGCCGCGCCGCGCCGCCCGTCGTCGTGGAACTGCGACGCGCGCTTCATCTCCGTGCCACCAATCTCCGGGGTGATTTCAACGAGCGGTACAAACACATTGAGACGATCGGCTATGAGAAACACAAGGGGATCAGCAAAGAGAGAGAGAGAGAGAGAGCGAGAGAAGGTGATCCGTCCTTCGCTTTGTACCGGGTTCGTGCTGCGTGAGGTTGCGATGGACGCCGTCGAGGTGCCAGTTCTGGTCGCCATCGCCAGGCCGCGCGACGACGCAGCCAATGTACTCGAGCTCGTACTGGCCGCTCCGCCCGGAACTCTTGTCGGCCTGGAAAACCTCGTCAACGACGCTCTTCCAGTTTGCCTCGAGCCCACGGAAGAGATCCAGGTCCACGGGCTGGACGTCTGCCACGAGGCTCTTGGTCGCGGCGCTTGCGCCTGGTAAGTTTGTCTTGGTCGTGACGAGCTCCATGTCGATGCGGCCGCCCTGGCGTACGTAAAAGCCGGGGATCCGCTCGGCATTCGCCACACTGGAGAGGTCGATCGCTTGGCGCTCGGCGATGGCGAGAAACTGCTCAAAGCGAGTCTGTACCGCCGCGGTGACGCACGTAATCTGCGCATCGCTCAGTCCAAACTGCGCGCGATCCAGCGCCACGAATCCGTCCGCGTGGAACACGCGCGCAAGAGCCGCCAGGTCGCCATCGCCCATTGCTGCGCGTCACGTGCGACACGGAGAGAATGAATGTTGCAATGACTGTTACAAACCCTTCATTGACATTTCAAGTATACTGTATCTCAGTACGTTCCCCACGGTCTCACTTCGTTCGTGAGATGGGTACATACACATGCAACAGTCTCACAACGCACTGATCTGACGCGAGACAACGACCACGTTCTCCTTCTGCTTCTCGTCCGCCCCCACCACCTCTGGTGTAGTGATCTCCATCTCGCTGCTCACCGCCAACTCAGCCATCGTGAGCCGCAGTTGCTGAAATACGAGAAAGAGCAAGTTCGTGCCGAGGAACTGGCCCAGCACGACGCAGGCGAACTTGCGGCCGCGCGCGCACCCGGGCCAGTCGCTCACGAGCCGCACGCACGTGCTGAGAAAGTTCTCCAGCAGCGGTGAGCGCTCGTCGATGTCGTCGACCGACGTGGAAAAGATCGCGCGCCGCGGAAACGGCGTCCTCTTGAGCGTCTTGCGCACGTGCTGGCAACCCGGACAGCAAGAGCGACCCCATAGAGAGAGGTCCCACTCGGGGAAGAGGCTGTCGTTGCTGAGCAGTGTGGGCCGCGCCGCTGGATCCTGGCACTTTTTCAGCGACTTTAACAGGCGCTTGCGCATCACGTAGAAGGCGCTGAAGCGGCGCGTGATGCGCGTGTGGAGCTGCAGCTCGGGGCTCGCGACCTCCATGGCGTACTTGACGTGGCGCGACGCGGTACAGCTCTGCACGACGTAGAGACCGCGGAAGGCCGCGTACTTGTTCTCGCCTTGGAGCACCGTCGGGTCCTGGGGAAGACCGCTCATCGCCGAGAAGCTCGTGCTCTCGAGCAGCTTCTTGCGTGCGAGCGCATCGTCTTCTTCGAACTGCAGCGTCGCCATGGGGGTGATGCGATCCGGTGTGGACTCGATTGTGAAGCCCGGAGGTATCATGGTGGAGAATGCGAGTGAGAGGGGGGAATCCGTGGGGGAATTTTTGTATCCGGAGGTCAGAAAGAGCGCGAATGAGAGGCCCTTTACGTGTGTGGAAGAAATGGGACCAGACCGCCGCCAAGTGGTTGGCTTACCGTGCCAATCAGACGTCGAGCGAAAAGCGACATACACGGCACGTAACCGGTCCACTGGATGCGACTCATAGAATACTCAAGTACATTGGCGGGAGAGGACACGGGCTCATCTCCCCCCAGCGATCCAGCCATGGTCTCACATCCATGTGGAATCACGGTAAGGAAGCCAACCAGCTGGACCCAGTGTACGTATGTACTGATTTACTCTCCAATCCGTCTTCTACTCACACAACGCCCGCCTCGTCGACGCTCAAGAGGTGGGACTGCGAGTCCAACGTGACGCGGCACCCAAGCGGCAGCGTGAGCATGGGATCCGAATGGCCACTGTCGACTCCGTACAGGATCGGGAACTGCGTGCCACGCGTGTGGTACTGGATGAGCCGTTTAATCTCCTGGACGCTCTCTTCCGAGTGGGCATAAACGCGGCCGACAAGGAGCCCCTGGATTTTGGCGAACGTGCCGTCGATGCGAAGCGCGCCCAGCACCATGTTGATACTGTCGAGCGGCATGCCCTGGTCATACGCATGGTCGCTTTCCGGTGTCTCGAGCAAGAGAACCGCGCCCGTGAGATCGGGCATAAATGGCGTACCACGCACGTTCAAGAGCACGGGGAGACAGCCACCAAGAAGCGGTCCGCTGGCGGTGCCTTCACGGAGCCACTCGTAGCCGGCGTTGGGCTTCATCTTGTTGACGTACGTGATGTCGGTCTTGGCGGTCCAGTCGGCAGTCTTGTCATCGCTCCATTCGCGCGAGGGTTCGATGGAACCCAACGGCTTGTCGGTCGTGACTGCCCTCCAGAAGTAGTCCATCGTGTACGCGAGCGGCTCAGGGAATTCCCCAAACTGGCAGATCGCACTCGGCCCGTAGAACGAGACCACGCCCGCCTGGGCCTGCAGCGCACAGTGGAGCGACGTGATGTCGGAGTAGCCCACGAAGATCTTGGCGTGCTCACGGATCAGCTCGAAGTCGAGGTACTCGAGCAGCTCGTGTGAGTTGAGCCCGCCAATCGTGCAGACAATCGCGCGGACCATGGGGTCGAGAAACGCAGTCATGAGGTCCTGTGCGCGTGTAATCGCATCGGCCGAGCCGTAGCATGGGAACTGCGCGCCGTAGATTGCTGGATCCAGCGGCTCTTGGTGGTTCGCCACGAGCTGCGCGACGTTCTCCTGGGGCGGGCGGGTAACAGAAGCGTAGATTTTGACCTTGTAGCCGGCGGCTTCAAAAACCTCACGAGCCTTGTCGAGGCGGTGCGGCGCGTGGACCGCGAAGCCCGACGACGGCGCGACGAACGCGATCGTGTCACCGACGCGGATCGCTGGTGGCTTGACAAAGGCACGTGGAAGGGTCATTTACGTGCGTTTGGGAGTTGAGGATGATCGGAAAGTGAGACTTTGGAATCGATGGATTGGGTTCGGAATTCTGTGACTTGTCACAGTCTCCTCACCACAAGAAACCTCATGAACCCAATAGAAGTTTACTCGTGCGAAGGACGCATCTACGTAAGCACCCACCCATTCTCCTCGTGGTGGTACAGAGCGAGCGAGAAGTCGCATCCCCCCTACTAATACTACTGATTCAAGCCGTCATCGTACGGAACAAAACAATCCTGACAAGTATATTTTGGAGGGGTTATTGCACGCCAGCCTCGTCAATACTGAAGCGACCGGCGTGGGAGTCGAGCGTGACGCGGCAGCCCAGCGGCAGCGTCAATATTGGATCGCTGTGGCCCGCGTCAATGCCGTACAGGATCGGGAACTGTGTGCCGCGCGTGTGGTACATAATGAGCCGCTTGATCTCCTCCACGTTCTTCTCCGAATGACCAAACACACGGCCAACCACGAGCCCTTGAATCTTGGAAAATGTGCCGTCAATGCGAAGCGCCCCCAGCACCATGTTGATGCTATCAAGCGGCATGCCCTTGTCGAACTCAAAGTCACTCTCGGGCGTCTCCAGCAGTAAGATGGCGTCCGCAAGATCCGGCATGAACGGCGTGCCACGCACTGTGAGCAGCACGGGCAGACAACCTCCTAACAGAACGCCCGTCGCGCTGCCCTTGCGCAGCCACGCGTAGCCAGCGTTGGGCTTCATCTTGTTGACATAGGTGACGTCCGTCTGCGTGAACCAGTTGGCGGTCTTGTCGTCACTCCATTCCAGCGACGGCTCAATGAAACCAATGGGCGTATCGGTCGTCAGCGCCTTCCAGAAGCGGTCCATCGTATATGCCAACGGCTCGGGGAACTCGCCAAACTGGGCGACCGCACTCGGTCCGTAGAAGGACACCATCCTGGCCTTGGTCTGGAACGCACAGTGGAGCGACGTGACGCCGGAAAAGCCCACAAAGATCTTGGCGTGTTGGCGGATCACATCAAAGTCGAGAAGCTCCAGCAGCTCGTGGGAGCCCCAGCCGCCGATGGCGCACACGACCGCGTGGACCTGGGGATCCAGAAACGCAGCCATGAGATCCTGCGCACGCGTGATCGCATCCGCGGAACAGTACGCTGGGTACTGCGCGCCGTATATCGCTGGGTCCAGCGGCTCGGGATGGGTCTGTATGAGGTGTGTGAGATTTTGCTGCGGCGTTTGCGTGACGGACGCAAAGATTTTGACCTTGTACCCGTTCGCTTCGAAGAGCTCACGGGCCTTGTGGAGGCGGTGCGGCACGTGGACCGCGAGCGCCGAGGCCGGCGCGACGATCGCGATCGTGTCGCCAACACTGAGAGCGGGTGGCTTGCTGAAGGTCTTCATGGTTAGGGAGCAGGAGTGAATTGCGATCTAACGGAGCTCATTCGTGGAACGGTCATCCAGAAGTGCCACGCTGGATTGGAGAAGGGATGCGACGTGTGGCAGCCACAAGAATATGTGACTGGTGAGACTACCGATACCGGTGTAGAAACCGGTTTATATGGCTTCTACTTCAACTTGGGGCCGACATGCTAATGTTCAGTGAATCTAGTTCTCCGCCCCCATACAGTCTCAGTTGTGGAGCGGCTCGGTTCGGTGGATACGCGCCATCAGTGGGTTCTTGAGCATTAGAGTCGCCGCGATCTTGTAACTACCGTCGTTCGGGAGCACGTCGAGGCGAAAGCGACTGAGCAGCGTTGCGATTAGCAGCTTCATCTGAAGCAGGGCGAGGTGCTTGCCGATGCACACACGAGGTCCGGCACTAAAGCTGAAAAACGCATACGGCGACACCACAAGAGATCTGCCAGTGGCCGCGTCGATGAACCGTTCGGGCTTGAACTCCAGTGCATCGTCGCCCCAGATACTCTGTAGACGTCCCATGGCGTATGGCGACATGCCCACAGTAGCTCCTTTTGGAACGAAAGTGCCGTCCACGAGGTGGGTATCTCGTTCGGCCTGACGCATGGCGAGCGGCCCGGGCGGGTGAAGGCGAAGCGTCTCTTTGATGACAGCGTCCACGTATGCGAGTGTCTGTATCTGGTCCATTGTCAATGTCTTGATCTCCCCTCGCATAAGCTCGGGGACTTTGGCCCAGAGCTCTTCGCGAAGCGTTTGCTCGACTCTTGGGTGCTTGCTCAGCATGAAGAAGATCCAGTTGAGTGTGTCGGCCACCGAGTCGCGACCACCAAACACGAACATGATGCCAATGTCACGCAGTGTCTCGGGTGTGATCAGGGCAGTGGGATCCGTGGGGTCTTCTTGAATGGTCCGGATATACAGCTCAATAATATTCGTCGGCTCGGCGGGCAGACCCGTCTTGGACTGTGCCTGCTCGAGAGATTTACTGACCATCTCGCCCACGATGTGGCGAATCTCATCCGTAACCTGACGGTACTTGCGCTCGCCGCCAATGTTCAGGAACCGCTGCGTCTTCCAGATCCACGCAGGTGTCTGCACCCGGTAGAACACCTGAGCCAAGGCCTCGTGGAGAGCATGATCCAATGGATGGCCGTGCTTGCTGCCAATCAGATCCATCTTCAGCCCAAAGCATAGGTCGGCGATGTTCTGGAGTGTCAACTCGTGCAAGTGCTTGGTGAGATTGACTGGCTCGTGAGACCCACAGGAATCCTCCAAAACAGCGTAGAGCATATCGGCGTTCTTGTTGCACGTCGCGGTCGCAATGTCACGGAACATTCGAGGCGAGAAGAACTTGGACGCGATCCTGCGCTGATGGAACCACGCGTCGCCTTCGAGGTTGAAGAAGCCATTGCCGACAAGCTCCCTGAAGATCGTGCGTGTGAACTCGCCCTTGCCGAAGATGTCGTTCTGGGTCTTGACCACGTCCTCTACGAGTGCAGGTGTCGTCACGATGATGGTGTCGGGCAACGACGGCACGTGGGGCACCCACGGCTGCTCGTGCATCTCGAGCGTTTTCTCGTGGATCCAATCGGCAAATCGCGTCACGTTTTGACTCAGTTCGATCAAATCGCCGAATAGAAAATGGGTTTGAGGCAGTCGCTTGGCGAGCTTGATGTTTGTGAGTCCGCGCTTCGTGGCGTACGCTTCGTGCGGTGCCGGTGTTTGGACTAGTATCTTGTAGGCGATCAGCGTTGCGACGAACGCACCGATCGCGAAGTATAGGGGTGACGGGTCGCGCAGCAGGTCTGAGAGGACGTCGGAGACCATGGTGAAGCTTGTGGGTGAATTGGAGAGTGAGAGATGAACACGCTCGGCGAGAAGGGGCCCTCGCCGCGCCTCTATGGGGAAGCCGAGTAGTCGGTTAGGAACAGAGGATCGAGCGGACCATTTGATGGGAGAGGGACGTGCGCATTCGACATGCGGGTCGGGATGTCTGCAAGAGACGTAGCCAAAGGTCAAGTACGTGTAGCTATACCAGTTACAAGTAGCGATGCAAGTCTGCCGCCATTTTTGCTGGTTGGGTGGAGAGAACCAATCAGATGCTCTCTTTTGAGGGATTTGGTTGGGAGAGACCAACAACGATCACAGACTGTCAGCTCCATCCGTCGTAGGCAATTGTCACGCGCGCTCACACCACCTGCCAGTTGGTTTAGCAGTGACGTTCGTGGTACTTGCTGATGTTTTCTGGGCCAGCAACCGCGGCGCAGGAGAGAATCTGCGTCGCACGGCGCGATAGGGAAATCTGGATGTAGTCGCTTTCACCGGCTCGCTCACAAAAGAAACTCCCTCGTTCGACCGTCGAATGAGGGAATTTCGTTTGCCTTTGCTCAGCAGTTTGGGTGGCGGGTGTTAATCAAATAGAAGCTCAGTATATGGCGGATGCGCCTCGGGTACTCGAGCCTGTTGAGTCACCGAATTGAATCGGCTACCCTCTCCCACTCCATGCGTTCCATCCTCTGAAAAGACTGTTGGTTCTCACCACTCATTGAAGTTGCTCATGCAGATCGGCCCTGTAACAGTGTTCCACCAATGTGGACTGTGATCTCACGAGTGATAAAAGAATCACTCGTGATACGATCTGCCCACGTCACACGTCGCAGGTTATCGCTATGAGAAGAAAGTCCCGGCTGATGGAAGAAAAAGATTCCATAGTCATCATTCACAGTGTGCGCCGTCCTGGGTTCAGCAGAGACTCTGTGTACTAGAAGCGACATGGACCGAGATGCAGAAAAAGCAAACACTGACCACTTGGCAATTTGACTTCC
>JAADVZ010000587.1:0-19671 GCA_023335925.1 Pythium phragmitis | reverse complement strand
CCCCCCCCCCCCCCCCCCCCCCCCCCCCCCCCCCCCCCCCCCCCCCCCCCCCCCCCCCCCCCCCCCCCCCCCCCCGCCCCACTAAGCCGCCGCTTCAATCCTCATCAATCCTCATTCTTCACTTTACCACCTTCTTCGCAAGTCACCACCACCACTTCACAGCCGCCATGCGCTTCCACTGGGTGCTTCTCTCCGTCGCCATGGCCTCCGCCGCATCCACCTCGCTGGCCGCCGGCTTCAACAGTGACCGCCCATGGGAGCAGAACGCTGGTCTTCCAAGCACTGGCAATGGCCCAAGCGACCAGGTCGATCCTTTCGACTCGAGCGACGACATGGACTCGTATGACCCGAGCGACTCGACGGGCATGAACAACCCGTACCAGCAGATGCCTTCGCCCACGACGATGGCGCCACCAACTCCCGCTGTGACCATCGTCACGCCGCAGCCGACGACTTTGGCACCAGCCACACCAACACCGGCACCAACGACGGGTTCGCCTGTGACTGGTGCGCCGACGCCTGCTCCTACGACCCCTGGCATGCCTACCACGCCTGAGCCGACGACGGGTTCGCCTGTGACTGGTGCGCCGACGCCTGCTCCTACGACCCCTGGCAAGCCTACCACGCCTGAGCCGACGACGACTACGCCGGCCCCAACGACCCTTACGCCTGGCTCAGGTGACAACACGCCCGTCACAACTGCGCCATCGATGCCGAGCCCGGGTCAGCAGCAGCAGCAGCGTATCGGTGCTGTCGACCCGTCGCCACTCGATGAGTCGATGGCCGTGAACTTCTCCGGTGTGAAGGACGACGGTGTCTCGACTGGCGTGATCGCCACAGTGGCCACGGTCGGCGGCGTCGCTGTCATTGGTGCGGCCATGTTTGTGCTGTACAAGAAGCGCCAGGCGATGGCTTCGCAGTCTCCATCGGACGAATGGATGGTGACGCCAGCCCACGCCAGCGTCGTCTAAGCGTCTACTAGAGTCCTATGTACCTCGATGTTGTCCGTTCTCCAGTCTTTGTATGTTACAGTATCTATGTAAATCAAGTTCGAATACACATTTCAACTGCAAAAGTCATATTGATTGCCACTATTTATTCTTCATACCATCGCATTCCGTTAATTGGTGGGCCCACCCACTGCCACACACCAATGCACCTTGTGTACTACGTAGTACTACGTAGTATTGCATTGGCCGCTTTGTGTAGTGTGGCCATGTATTTGAGTTTAGAGTTAGCTTCAGATTTGGAATCAACCGCTATCAAGTGTGGCTGGGGGTACCCAGCTTATGGCCATGTTGCTGCTGACCGGACTGAGTGGACCAGCCGCTGAGTCTGAGTCAGTGACTCAGCAGCCACTGGCCGCCGGCCAGACGAGACTCTCAGCCGTCTGACGACTGAGAGTCTCAGCCGTCTAACGACTGAGAGTCTCAGCCTGCGAGTCGCCCTGTGTCCACTTGTAACGCGAAATGAATTTCATTATCCATTCACGTTATGGATATGTGAGTAATTCAGCCTCCCTTCATTCCCAAGAAAAACACGCACTCTCGATTTCCTTTCCAATCCTGTTGTGCTGTTGGCTGATGGAGTTGGTGAAGTTTAGACCGCCGACTCGGCCGTCTAAACCTCGAACTACGCACGAACTGACCTTGGAGGTTAGTATAGTTCGTCCGTGTTCGTGTCGATTATCAAGTCAGACAACCATATGGCAGAGTCTGACCGTCCGCTAGCTTCAACCAGTGTGGGGCACGGAGGAGAGAAAAGGAGCGGGGAGGAAGGGACGCACTCCCTTTCTCCCCTCCTCTCCGCTCTCCATGAAGGGACACTAACACCACAAGTACTGTACTACTTGAAGTAGAGGAGCGGGAGTTTCCTCCGTCTCTGTCTATGTGTCTCTACATTATGACCCTCGCCAACGTTGCATAGCTGAGCGGAGCGCGTACACGATTGCTCGTGCCCAACCGGTATCCTCATTCTGCAATTTGCAGCCTTCCTCACAAGTGCCGACCCCAGACCGAAGCTGCCACCACCCCACATCACATCCACCATGCGCTTCCACTGGGTGCTTCTCGCCGTCGCCATGGCCTCCACGTCCTCCGCGTCAGCCGGCTCTGTCGACCGTCCGTGGGAACAGAGCGCCGGTCTGTGGAGCACGAGCAACGGCCCAACCGACCAGACCAACCCGATCGACCTGAGCGATTCGAGCGGTTCGAACGATTCGAGCGATTCAAGCGACCTGATCGACCTGATCGATTCGAGCGACCCGACCGACCCGACGGGACTCTACAACCCGTACCAGCAGGTTGTGCCAATCCCTACGACGATGGCGCCGACACCGACGCCATCGCCCTCCACGTTGGCGCCATCCACAGCGACACCATCTGCGACCCCCACGATGCCCACGACGGTGCCGACGCCTACAACGCCAACGTCGGCGGGCAACACTCCTGAGCCGACTACAGGTTTGCCTGTGACGGGTAAGCCGACGCCTGCTCCAACGTCCTCTGGTTCGGATGATTCGGATTCATCCGATGCGCCGTGCCCGACAATCCCTCCTTTGCCTACTTCTGCTCCTGTGCCGACGACGGCGACGCCTGTTTCGGGTGGCAACCCTCCGTCGACGACGGCTCCTGCGCCTACCACGACCGCTCCTGCGCCGATCACGGTCACGCCCTCGACTGCTGTGCCGACGCCGACGCCGACGCCGAGCACGACGGCTCCTGCGCCAACTACGGTCTCGCCCTCGACTGGTGTCCCCTCGCCTGTGCCTACGATGCCTGGCAAGCCGGGTAAGCCGACACCTGCTCCTGTGCCGACGACGGCGACGCCTGTTTCGGGTGGCAACCCTCCGTCGACGACGGCTCCTGCGCCTACCACGACCGCTCCTGCGCCGATCACGGTCACCCCTGGCTCGGGCGGCAACACACCTGCCACAACTGCGCCATCGACGCCCTGCCCTGAGCAGCAGCAGCAGCCGCGTATCGGTGCTGTCGACCCGTCGCCAGTTGACGAGTCGATGGCCGTGAACTTCTCCGGTGTGAAGGACGACGGTGTCTCGACCGGCGTGATCGCCACGGTGGCCACTGTTGGCAGCGTCGCTGTCATTGGTGCGGCCATGTTTGTGCTGTACAAGAAGCGCCAGGCGATGGCTTCGCAGTCTCCATCGGACGAATGGATGGTGACGCCAGCCCACGCCAGCGTCGTCTAAGCATCGACCGTTGTGGCGCTTAGTCCAGTCGAGTATCTATCTGGTTATTATAGTGTATCTATGTTTTCTAGAGTTGCAGCTGAGAACACACGCGAATACAGTATCAATTCATTACGTTTGCAAGCAAGCGCTTTCTCTCTTTATGCTTTCATTGGCACGTGGTGCACCATGTTGGCTGCCAAGTTGGTACCAATATAGTACGGTAAAACTGACGTTACTTGTCAGTCGTGATAGTGACATAATATTAATACATAGTACAATTATAGTCACTCGGGGAGGTAGTCGCCATGACAGTTTTCCTCAATCACCAAGGACTCGACAACAATGGGCAGCGTTGACTGGTCACGCCGCGTGGTCACGGTGCTTGTGGGTATCCCGACGGCGCTGAAACTGCTCCACTCACTGGTGGGCATGTGGTGCCTCGCATCGTTTCTCTGTGCGCTCTGCATTTTCGAGTTCGCTTCCAATATCGCGCCGCGTATCGCCGTCGTTGGCGATCACGGATCCGCGTCTTCACTGCGGCTCGTCGTGCTCAGTCTTGCGGTATGCGCAGCCGCATGCACGGGGGATAAGCTTCTCCATGGTACGCAATGTGATAATGCTCTCGTTTGGCTCTCTGTGTGACGCCCACTTGTGTGTGGTGCGTAGACGTCATGATGCAAGTGGCGATCGTCTTCTTATGCTGCGTCCATATCGCGACCGCACGCCGCGTGGACCTGTCCGGTACGAACCGCCGGCTATGACTCGTTTTTCTATTCATCGGAAAACTGACGCAGTATCGTTCAGTGGTCTCGGCGCTTTTGCTGGATCTGCTCGCACTTGCTTACATTGTCAGCGGCTTTGGCCACGCGATCTTGCTGCGGTCTGCGACGCGCTTCGGGCTCGGCTTCCAGATTCTCGGACTGAGCTGTGCGTGGATCTGCGACTCGGGTGCGCTAGTCGCCGGTAATTTCCTGGGCCATCGCAAGCTCGCTCCTGTCGTGAGTCCGGGCAAAACAATCGTCGGCGCCGTTGCCGGCGTGACGAGTTCCGTCGCGACCGTCGTGCTCTTCTTTCGCCTTCCTCTGACCAGTGCGTTCGAGGGATTCCTGCCCCGTGACGTGCCCCTCATGGAGCAGCTCGCCCTCGGTCTCGTGCTGGGCGTGCTGTGCATTCTCGGTGATCTCGTCGAGTCGCTGCTCAAGCGCGTGGCCGACACGAAAGACTCGGGCACTTTTTTCCCGGGCCACGGCGGCTGCCTCGACCGCATGGACAGCTTTCTCTTCATCGCGCCAGCGCTGTTCTACTACTCGTCCTTTCGGTTCAGCCCCCACTAGATGATTATAAAAGAAACAGAAATGAAAAAAAGTGCATTGGGATCCGTCTACATGGTCGCATCGACGGCTTCTTCCACGATCTTGCTGGTCTCCTTGTCGATCGCCTCGCGTTGCAACAGCAGCTCACTCGCTGAGGGCTGTTTGATCGTCTGCCCATTGGAAAGCGCCTCGGCCTCGGCCTCTGTACGCCGCCGGCGGGAAGCCGCGAGAAACTTGCGCCGGTCCTTGTGGGAGCCGCTCATCTTGTTGGAGTACTGGTGGAGCCGATCACTTTCCATATAGATGTAAGGATATTCGTTCAGAGGATACAACGAGTAACGAATATAAGAGAGAGAGGGATGAAAGCGTACGTGATGATCATGCGGTCGGTTTCGTTGAGCTGAAAGTGGGTCTGTCGCATGGCCAGTCTCTCGACGTTTGAAAGCGGCGTGCCGTCGTCGTTGCTGAGTCCGTGGATCGCGTCGAGCTTGGAGGCGGCCTGCACCTGCAGCCGCGCGGCCTCGTCATACAGCGATTCGCTCTCACGCTTCGTATATACATAGTACAGCGCCACGACCAGCAGTAGCGCCAGCGACGCATTCGTGCCGAGCAGTGACTATTGGAATTCCACACCTCAGTGTTAGAAGGCAATTGCCCTTTGCATAGTTTAGACGCAGAATCGAGTACCTTGATCATGCCTCTGGACGCCATGCCGGCGATGAAGAGCAGCAGCAGGTGCCGCCGATCCAGCCCCCATTTGTCCAGCGGCATCATGGACGCCATGTTGTCGGTCGTGTCGAGAATGGGGGAGGGAATAGAGCGTGATTGTGTCGCTCGTAATGTTGTGTACACCATATTTGAGCATTGTATAATGTTGTCCACACTAAATTAGACGATCGAAGTTCGGCTGGGATTCGGTTAAGTTCGCACTGGCCCACTGGGACTTGGACGGCGCGGATTGTTTGCTGATCGATGGGCAGCGCTTGGGAAGGAGAACATGCATACAATATGTGTACTGTACAGCGAAACGTTGCATCTTGAAGCACAAACGAGAGTGGCATTTAGTCTCCTTGCACAATGAAGGGGGGTTGGATTCGCCATGTACAGTATTGGCGACGAACTGTACAGTATGGGTGAGCACAGCAATGGCGCTGTCAATACTGTATGAGTGCGTGGAGCATGAACACGAGAATCATCAGATCCTGATGGAGTCGGGCCAGCATCCTGACGTGGGAGATCGGGCACACATGATTTTCTCATGTAACTGTAACTTCAACCAGGGCACTGTCAGACCAAAGTTGAAGTTGACGGTTGGGGCTCCCAGACGATGGAATTAGCTGAACCCACCCGAGGACGGTTCCTCTTCAGACTTGTTGAGTATGTAGAGAACCAGAGATTAGCTAGCGTCAACACCGTCCTCACACTGTACAGTACCAAAGGTCAGCTAACGACGCGGCAGCTGCCCTTTGGTACTGTACAGTGTGTACGTCGTACGAAGTCAAGCCAGCAGTGACTGAATCCACCCGTGCACGCTACCTTGTCTTGAGCTTGAGCGCCGCCACGCGGCTGGGGGAGGGAAAAAGAATGCATGATTGGCATCCCCGAGGATAGAGGACTTTTCTTTATTTCGGTCCATACCGTACTCCAGATGCACACAAGATAAAGAATTGCTTGCCCACCTGAGGGTGGGGGAGGCGTTTTTCAAAGGAAATTGCTTGTCTACCGGAGGCGGAGTTCCTATTGGAGGCACTGCTACTACAAAAGTTAATTAAGTATTCACCAACCGGATCATCCCTCCAAATCAAACTCGTAACCCGAGTACTTTGACGCTTTGCAGCGTCAAAGTTTCGGCGCGAGTTTTCGTGTTTCAGTCGTTGTTGTGATTTAGTTGCAAAGGGGTAAAACAGAATATAAATGCTTTATGGTACTCACCAGAGAGAATGAGGAGAGTCGAAACTCTGAAACAGTCGAACGAGACAGAGAGGGAGAGAATAGTTTGTTTTGGCTAGTCATTTTTTGCTCTTCTCTATATTTCCTGAAAAGAATATTTAACTTAGTACTGTCAGCAAGTAGTGGGAGTAAGAGAGGAAGAGTGTGTGTGAGTGTGTGTGTGAGAGAGAGAGGGAGAGAGAGCGAGAGAGAGAGAAAGAGAGAGAGAGAGAACTTGTCAGCACGTACGTAAGTGAGTAAGTGAGTGAGAGTAAACTATTCATATATTGTCAGCAAGTATTAATAAGCGAGAGTGAGTAAAGGGGAGGGAGTGATATCTGAGCGAGTAAGTGAGTGAGTGAGTGAGTGAGTGAGTGAGTGAAATTATGGGCTAGGGAGAATCCAACCAGCAAGTTTGGCCAGATTGGTGAATGTTCATGAATAAACAATAACCTAAAGTAGTTAACGAAGATGTAGATGCACCGTGTTCTGATCAGAATATCCCAGTAATACCGTAAGGTGTCGCACAAATAGATGAGTTGCTATCAAGTCACTTCTAAGTTGCTAAGTTGCTATTCAGGTGCATCATCACTTAAGTTGCTAGTGTGCTTCAATCAAACATTCAGGTTTCCCGTTTCGCGCCCTTCATTTTTCTTTGAAAAACGAACAGAAGTGTATGTATGTACGTGGCATTCATACCGTAGCATTTTGCTCGGTGTGACTTGTGCCCGCTGAAGCCGGCGGCCGAATTTTTCAGCCGTTTCCAAACGATCTGCAGTCAGGCTAACAGCGTGTACTCGTCGGCCTGTGACTCAGACACAGCAGTTTTAGCTTCCCAATATAGACGGTCCTCTGTATTGAGCCGACAATGCTCTTCTCGACCAAGCAACATGTGTGTTTTTTATGGATCATCCCAAATCTGCGTCGTAGCCATCACGCGTCACGTAATATGATGTCTCTTTCCTTGGGCTGAAGTTTATGCCCAAGCACCAATATGTCTCTGCGGACGAAAGTCCACACATGTGAGAACAGGTTTACAAGAAGCCCAACACTGAGCGTTTTTTTCCTTCTTTCTGTGACTCACCACCCCGTCCCCGTCTTCCAACACGGTACTGTACCGGCATTGCAGTGCCAAAAAGTCCATTCTCAACTTTTGGATGGAGTGCGATTCTCATTGTGCTCCTCCCTCCCCTTGCCGTTAGTGTGTCGCGCGACCTCTTAAGTCACTTACGTGGATGTCGCCATCTAGAACGCATGTACGACATCAGTCGCATCTGCTGCGAAATGCCCTGAGCGAAACACACCGCGTCCATTATCCTTGGTGGCGCACGAACGTCATGGCGTGACGCCATGGCATGGCGCCATGCCTCACCGAACTTCGTTCTGAAGGGGCGGCGGGAACGGTCAACAGAATTTTGGGGTGCGACAGAGATCCTGAAATTCTCGACTGATGGCTGGATATGCTGACGGATGCCGCGTCAGTGCCACCATTTGGAATGGTGGTTCGGTGGTTCCCTTGTGACAGCCTGACGGTTCAACTTCAACATCTCCATAGAAGAGAAAACGAAACCGGCAGCGAAAGGTTGTCGCTGTGTTTCTCTGCTTCATGTCGGAAAAAAGAGTGAAAAACCCTAATCGCGATCACGTTAAAAATGGTGAAGTTTCCGTTGCCCAATGAGAGTATTAGCACTAAAACCTCAATTTACAGGATACTCAGCACTCATGTTGAATGTAAGGTTTTATGGCAATATCAAAGGACCAATGTTGTGTAGTCCTTCCCGAGTTAAAACCTCAAGGCCCTCATCGAGAAACTTCAGGCGCAGTTCTGCTGGTTCAATGCAACTGGGAAGAAAAGAGCCTTGAGCATTCCAGCTGGAAGCGAGTGCAAAACCGGGGTGCTTTGCATTCTCACGTCCAAACTTTCGCCCAGAGACGCCAAGGGCGGACGGCAACAAGCCAACAACCAACGACCGGTACAACCACACAGCACGATCATTCCTCAACGTGCGAACCCGCTTTCCAGATCCTCTTTATTGGTCTGCTAACGAATCCTTCCCAAGTTCAAGTTCCTTTTTCTTCGGCTCTCCTCTCCACTACATACAGGTGTGCTTGGGGTGGGTTGCCAACGCCAACGTTTTCTGCTCAAGCGCGCCAAAGTCGGTGACGGTCATTCGTTGGCTTCTTTCCAACGAAAGAGACACGAAATTTAGGACGTGACGAGGAGCGTAGGAGACCACGCTCCCCTCAAGGTCACGCCGCCGTGTCTTCCTCTGTAACACTGTGATCGGTCGTCTCCATCCGCGTCTAGTGTCCGGCGGGACGGGCTCGTGCTCTTGCAGTGCACGTAGCTTTTGTGCCTCTGTTGGAAAGTGCCAACAAAAAAAGTGGGGGCTGCAGGAAGTGCATTCGGCGAGGCGTTTTGCATCTCTTCTGCGACACCAACGACGCGATCGTCCGAGCCGCAGCTTGTTTTCGTTGGGACCTACCGCTACGAAAAGGCTATCCTCGCGCCACACCGCCGTCGCACTGTATCAGCATCCCAGCTCCACTCGCGACAACAAACCAACGCCAGCAAACCAACTACCTCCAACGTGATGCCATTCGCCGACTCGGAGACGCCAACGACTACCAGCGACATGACGTTTTCGCACTCGCCCACGGCCGTCACGGACTTGCCGTCCACGATTAATACGGATCCTCATGGCGAGCAATCGTGGAGTCCGGACTCGTCCTCGTCTTCTTCCCCGAGGGAAAATGCCAGTCCCCACCACCACGACCGGACAGTCCAATCGCTCCCCTATATCAAGTACTCCATGGACAACACACGCTCGCTCTCAGCGCGCCGCATCTCGACGGCGTCCTCCGCTACGACCGCCACGGCCATGTCCTCTCCATCCCCCGGGTCAGGCGACAATGCGCTCGTACGCCAACTGCCAGTGGCGCTCTCGTACTCGGTGCCGTGTGTCTCGGCCGTGACGACAACGCCCCGTGGCCGCCCGGCGGTGGATGTCATTGCGACCTATATGAACACGTGCGACACTCGGTCAATCAAGGCCGATTTGCTTCGCTCCCATGCCCATTTCGCCTCGCCGCGTACGTCTCTCTCAAAGTATGGGGAATGTTGACTTTATAGTGTTGACTCGAATTGTTTTTTTTTACTGTAGGCAATGCGTCCCAGTCGTCGCGGATCCGGTCGTCGTCGGTCATGAGCAAAGAGAGCAGCGCCGACTGGGGCTGGTTTGCCGACATCGACTCGAGTAGCGAGAGTTGGACGGGCGGCGACGGGTCGCTGGGCCACGCGCGGCAGCGCCGCATGAGTGCCGACCTGGGGTTGTTGGACCACGCCAACGCGGCGCTCCACGTGCTCGGGGACGAGCAGGTCAACACGCGCATCTCGGCGGCCCACAAGACGTTTACGATCCACACGGACGGTATGAACAAGGTCGTGTCGGCGACTGTGCAGATCCCAAAGTTCCGCATTGTGCAGTCGCGGTCAGGCGCCGACCGCCATGCGCAGTACCTGATAACGTTCAAACTGGGCAAGGACGTGTACGCCGACTGGCGGCGGTACTCGGAGTTTGGTGAGCTCGTGAAGAAGCTGGCGCTCGACAAGTTTCCACGCACCCACGAAGCGTGGGGCGGCATTGACACGCGGTGGTTCAACCGCCTCGAGCCGTCGTACCTCCACCAAAAGTGCATCACGCTCGAGAATCTCATGCGCGAACTCATGTACGAGTCAAACGATCCGTCGCTGCTGATTGAATTCCTCGGTGGCTACTTGGCCAAGGTCAACACGCGGCCCAGCGACCCCATGGCGTACCGCCCGTCGGCGCAACTGCCCAAGGAACTGCGGCCGCCGCAGCCAAAGCACGAGCGCGAGCTGTTTGAGAAGCTCTGGGCCGAGAATTTCAAGCGCTCCCGCGTCGAGTACACAGCGCAGCAGGCCTAGAAGGGTATGTCTGCCCCTTTTGGGTGCTGTAGATGTATTCCTCCACAAGACGACTATATATTTCTCTAGTATTGCAGCCTTTTCGTTGATCTTGATGGAGAGCTATTGGGTCTTTGGACGCTGCGGCTGCGGCTGACAGAGCTCGTGCTGAAAGATGATGAGGTCCGGGATGTGGGAGATGTCGCGCACGTAGAAGAGTCGGCCGATCGCCGAGTCGGCGATGGCTGGAAACAGCCATGACGACGTCTTGTCGACTAGCAAGAACCATGTGAGTCCTGAGACGAGACCCACGGCCAAACCCGCGACGACCTGTTCGAGCGTGTGGTAGCCCAGGCGTACGCGTGAGATGGCCACGAGCGCCGCCAGTACGAGGGCGCCGACAATGGTGGCGATCTTCTCTCCTTTGCGATGGCCGTTGAGTCTATGCATGAGCCAAGGCGTCAGGTCTCTACTATCCAGCTCAGGAACGACGGTCTCACTCACCTCTTGACGGTGTAGGCAATGACATAGGCGGCAAAGAACGCGATGAACTGCGAGTGCGCAGAGGGCATGCCGGCGCCGCTCATGCGCGCGCCGTGCGGACGGCTCTGCTTGATTGATCGCTTCAGGATCTGGTTGAGCACTTCGTTCGATAGCTGTCCAATGAGTAACGCCACTGCGTCCAGATCGCGCTGAAAGACCACAAGCGTCGTGAGCATGACGATGATGAACCTGTCGTCAAAAGCCCGTATGTGTCAGACGGACGGAGCTCTTCGCACTTTCTCCATGCCAAAACGTACACGGGCGCGAGCGTGCATAGCGCGAGCAGAGCACCAAAGGGGTCTTTCGGATCATAGACGACCCACGTGAGCTCAAAGTCCTTGAGCGTCTCGCCCCCCATCGCTGTCGCCGCTCTGGTCGCCATGGTGCCGCGTGGTGACGCCCCCTCACGTCAGTGACTTGACGTCACACAAAAGCCCGTTAAGTACGTTCAAAGTACGTCTCGTAATTGCGAACTTAGCGTGATGTCTTCATCTCTTCGGATGGCGGCAACGGAAGGGACACTCGGCGGCGATGGCGCCGCCTCACCGCCGTCCCCGCAGGCCACGCGCGTCGAGAGCCTCTTCCATTTGTTAAAAGGTAACGCGTCGATACTCATCTTTCATTTGGTGGTCGCGGCGTCGATATTGACAACGTGGCTGGTCCACAATGGGCAGAGGGAAGCTGCGTGGACGTCCGGGAAAACGCCGCCGAAAAGCTCGGCGAGATCGCGCTCCAGTCGCCTGTCTACTGCAAATCGATTCTCCGGCAGGTGCGCGGGGTCTATTGTTCTGTTCTCTACCTCTCTGCATGTTTGTATTGAAATGGCTGAGCGATAATACAGATCCGCAGGCTGCTCATCGACACGCAGTGGGACGTTCGCGTCGCCGCCGCCAAATGCCTGGACGTCCTCGCGCGGTCGTTCCGGAACGACCCATTGGTCCGTGGTACTGTCGCTGTCCGCTTTGCTCGCGCTTCCTGTACGTACGATTCTCGATGAGGATGGGGATGGTCCAGAGAACGATATGACTGAGTATGCTACTACTGTATAGTTGCCGGTCGAGAGGCGTCGTGTCCTCGGCTGAATTTCCGGACCGTGGATATGGACACTGTGCTCCGCGATGGCGCGCCGCTGCTGCGAAGCGGTGGCGAGGAGTACGCGTACGAGACCGACTTGAGTGACGAGCAGCGAAAGCGCCAGGCCGTGAGGCAGCGGCAGTTGTTGCTGCGCCGCATCTGCGGCAGTGGCGGGACGACTACAGATGGCATGTGGAAGACGGGGGAAGACGCGCTTGCACAGCAAATACTGCCTCGTCTCAATTCGGAGCGTACGTGTTGATGTACCGAAAGGGTATGGATAGTATCTGAGTATCTGATGAACTGCTTTGTTAGACGTGAAGGAACTAGCCGACGACATTGAAGCGAGCGAGCTGCTGGTCCAGAGTGACCCACCACCGGTCGCTTCTTCGGCTGACGATGCACGAAAGCGAGCCGCCGATATGCTGCCCGAGCAACACCGAACAACAAAGAAACCCAAGACCGAAGAAGAGGAAGACGCTAGCGAGAGGGAAACGCAGACGGTCGATATCGTGGCCTTGCTGGTCGCGGATCTGTTCGAGAGTATCTTTGACGCGACGTGGGAAGTGCGCCATGGTGGCTTTGCGGCGCTGCGCCACATTCTCCTTTCGAGCGGCTGGCTGGAGAAGGGGGTCACTGGAACAAGGGAGTCTGGTCTCGTGGACCAGTGGATCGAAGAGAGCTTGGTTCGGTGTCTGTGCGTGCTCGCGCTCGACCAGTTTGTCGACTACTCGGCCGACGGCTCCGTTGCACCCGTGCGCGAGCTGACGGCCCAAGTTTTTGGCATCTTGCTGGGCAGTCTCCACGACCAGCAGCTTCTCCAGGAGTATCTTGGTGTGTTGCGCAAACTGCTAGGGTCGCCGTCATCGTGGCATGCCTCCCATGGCGGCCTGCTCGGGATCAAGTACCTACTCCAGGCCCACGCTGCCCACGCCGCGGCTCTTGTACCGCTGGTTGTGGAAGATGTCGTCGAGATCTTGGAGGTCAAGAGGCGCGGTGCCGAAGAAGACGTGCTCATCGTCGCGAGTGCTATCCTCGGCGATATTGTGCACCATCTCAGCCCGCCACTCTCCAGCTCGACACTCCACCGAGCCGCTCAATCGCTGTGGACGATCGCAACGGGCGAACGAAGCTTTGTGGCCAGTGCGACGATCCAAACGCTGCGACTCTGGTACGAGCATGTACCGGTCGCTGAGGTGTTGCGAAGTCATCCCAATGCGAGCCATCTGTGGGAACGCATTGCGCGAATTGTCCCGCTTCTCCACCACCATGACAAAGCGGTTCGCGTGTCCACTGCTACGTGTATCCGCGCACTAGTCGGTCGAGGCGATAGACGACTACTTGAGAACGGTGTGTCTCCAAACACGGTCCAACACCTATTGTCACGCCTACTGCTTCAACTCTTGCGGGACGAAACTGAGGACACCCGCGGCGTTGTGCTGTTGACCTGGACGGCGGTCATCGAGTGGTGTGCAGGTACTCACAGCCTCGTCGAGCTCATTGACAGACTGCTTCCACAATGGATCGAGATAGTGTGGACGCTGGACAGTGTCAACGTGCTCAACTGTTCGAGGGCGAACGACCAAGAAGACGCAGCGCATTTTTGGTCGATCTCGCTGCCGTCCAAAGACAATGTCGCTGCTAGGGTGTCGTTCGCAGAGGCGTTGGGTCTACTCTTGAGTCATGTTCCACCAAAGTCAGAAGCGTACCAAGCGGCGATCAAGCAAATTACTCAAGGCATTAATTCGTTGTCCGGTGAGCAGCAGTGCGGATCGCTGTTGCTGCTTTACTGGTGGGCCGTGTATGCCAGGAACCGGAAAGGATGGAATGATCTCAGCCCCCTTGCTGTACTTCGCGGTCACATGGGAGAGACAGTGGAGGCGTTAGCGCAGCGCGATTGGGTTCCAGTGACTACGTCGTCCGATAGGTTTTACTATTCCGAGCAAGTGGCATCCCTTCAACGTGTCCTTCGAATGGAGCGACGACTCATCGAGCTATTCGAGACCGCCAAAGTCAGTGTCAAGTCCATTGATCCAGCCAACTCGACAGGATCGTGCGCGACAGTATCTCGCCAAGTGGCCGAGCGCGTCGCCCAATACCCATTCACCGAGCTCATGAAGGACCCGCAGGCTTTTGAGCAAGCCCATTTTGGCCGCCAAGATCTCTTCCTACTTGATGACGTCATCCAGCGTGCGTCGTCGCGTATGTATGCGCGTATCCAAGGCCTGGGAAGTTGCGTGTTCGGTGAGCTACTTGAAATCCCGACCAAAAAGAGCGGCTTCCTCGTCAGTGCGTTAATGGCGTCGATCAAAACGGAAGAAACCCCAACATTTCGAGCGCTGACGGCTGAGACGCTGGCACATTTTGTAGCCTCCCAAATGGATATCCAGCGCAAGTGCGTGAGCAAGGTCGTCTCCAATCTTTGCAATAGTGCCGTGGCATTGGCGTATCGCGAGACTGATGAGGAAGTCTCGACCGGTGAAGGTGATGAAGCTGTGCAGTCGCTTCAAGTTCGGATTCAAGGAGCCCAGACGGCTCTGCAAGCGATCGCGCAAGCTGTTGCGTCCCTCGACAGCTTGCCCACGCTGGCTCAGGTTGTCACGCGCGGATGGAGTGGCAACAAGTGGAGTGATAAGCTCATCCAAGAAAACGCGCATTTGATCTCAGTGCTTTTGCCATCCCTTCACCGCAACGCGAAGCCGTTGGCGGTCAAATGGATGGAGGAGTTTTGTGACGTCATCGGCGAAACGTTCGAGTTCGAACGAACGCGAAGAGCCATGGCGAACGCTATCGCCCACATCTGCGGGACCCTATCGGCCCGTCAAGAAGGAGAAGAGGCCATGATCATTCTATATCAAAGGCTGTTCTCAGCAAGAGACGCCCAAGACGATAATCTGTCCAGCATGTCCGCAGAATCCCGACAACGACTTGCGGGCTCCATCATGGTGTTGGATCGGCTGATCGTCGAGATGGGCGCCCAACTGACTCCGTTCGTGCCCAGCTTTCTCCACTTTGCCATGCGGGCCATGCATGCCGCCGATTCAAGTGTACGGTCAATGGCTGCGAAGGCGTTTGCCGACCTGTTGCCTCTCATGCCGCTGCAAATGGACCTCGTTGGTGCTGAACGTCAATGCCACGCATTTCAACAGGTGCTTCAAGAGAACCAGTCGTCACGAGCATTCTTGGAGAGCTTACTCCAGGGCAAAGCCATCGCCTCCGTGTCCGTTGGAGAAGTTCTCGCGGAGTCGTTTGCGTTGCGCGACTACCAACAGCATGGCGTCAACTGGCTCAAGTTCCTGGTCGACAATCAAATGGGCGGCGTGCTCGCTGATGATATGGGCCTCGGCAAGACGGTGCAAGTGCTTGCGACGATCGCAGCGACCGTATCGAAGAGAAAGAAGATCTCCTCATCCCTCTCGCTGGTCGTGTGTCCGCCGATTATCGTCCACCACTGGGTCGCCGAGGCCAAGCGCTGCTTTCCCGGCGTCTTCGCCGACGTGGTCGACTACTCGGGACCCGCCGCCAAGCGCAAGGCAATGCTCGCAGCCGCTCGCAAGAACACCAGCGGTGCGGTGGTGCTAGTGGCAACATACTCGGCTGTGCGGTCGGACCGCGACATTTTGAAGGCTTTTCCATTTGATTTCATCGTGCTGGATGAAGCCCACTTAATCCGGAATCCAAAGTCCTCCCTGTTCGACGCCGTGTGTTCGCTCCAAGCGTCCCACCGATTCGTACTGAGCGGCACGCCCCTACAAAACCACGTCGGCGATCTGTGGGCGCTCTTCACCTTCTTGATGCCTGGGTATCTCGGTGACTATGCCGAGTTTCGAAGAGACTTTGAGCTTCCGATCTTGCGCTCACGAGAGCGGAACGCGACCCCCAAGCAAAAAGAGCTGGCCGCGCATGCCATCAACACGCTCCACCAGCGTGTACTTCCGTTCATCTTACGCCGCACTAAGGATGATGTGCTCAAGGAACTGCCACCGAAGATCGTCTCCAACATCTTGCTGCCGCTCACGGCGCTGCAGCAGCGTCTTTACAAGGCTGCTTCCAGCAAGAGTGATGGAAACGAAGCCACTGGTGCCCCGCTTCCGGGCGTGCTGCGTCAGCTGCAACTGCTAAAGAAAATATGTGTGCACCCGGCTCTCGTGAAGGAGGAGGAGAGCGTGATGACGGAAGCATCGGCTGCCGAGAGAAAATCGTTGTCGAATTGGAAGCACTCAGGCAAGATGGTTGGTCTTCACGATCTGCTGGTCGAGTCGTGTGACATGGGCCGAGAGGACGGCGATTTCATGGAGCGAGGAAACCATCGGTGTTTGGTGTTCGCGCACCTCACCGAGACGCTGGATATGGTCCAAGACATGCTCGCGCAGGCACTGCCAAGCGTGACGTCGCTTCGGCTGGATGGCAAGACCCCCTCGCCCAAACGCCACGACATCGTGGCAAAATTCAACGACGATCCGTCCATCGATCTGCTCTTGCTCACGACCGCTGTCGGTGGTCTTGGGCTCACCCTCACGGGGGCCGATACGGTGATTTTTGTCGAGCACTCGTGGAATCCGTTTGTGGATTTGCAGGCCATGGACCGAGCACACCGTATCGGTCAGAAGAAAACGGTCCGTGTGTTTCGTCTCATCATGGAAGCATCGCTGGAAGAGCACATTATGGGTCTACAGGCGTTCAAGGAGCAGGTCGCGCAGACAGTCGTCACGAGCACGGAAGCCTCCACGAGCATGAACGCCAGTACAGCGAATGTGCTCCATCTCCTGAAGACCTCTTCGACGACCATCAAGGCACAGGAAGCTGCTGCTGCCCATGCTCAAGCTCAAGCTCGAAAAGCCAAAGGAAATGAAGGCGACAGTATTGGCATTCCAGGCGTGGCCGTGGAGCTGCTGAACCAACTCGGCGAGCTCTGGGATCAGTCACAGTACGACTCGCTCGCTTTCCCGTCCACGCATTGATTGATCTCCAAAGTTTCGTGCTGCATTTTCCCATGGGTCTCTATTATTCTGCGTCCATCAAACTCTCGACGTCGAGCTGCAAAATGTCGGCGTCGCATCCGAGGATCGTCGAGACATTGGGCAGCGTGCGGCCGCGATCGCCGTGGACAAACTCCTTGACGTAGGTGCCCGCAGACGTCGTGAGCCGCAGCAGCATGTAGTGGTCGTTGAGCACTTCGCACTTGGCCGCGTGAATGATCTTGGGACGCGTCATGAGCGTGCGGCGGTGGAGCACGCGCACGGGCGTTTTCTGTTGGATGGTCAAGTCGCTGATCGCGTCCAGTTTGGCTACCGCCTCAGGCGTCAGCTTCGCCTGGCACCACACTACACAACTGCCGTAGAAACCAAGGCATCAGCAATCTCCAAACCCAAAAGCGAGATCGTGGCACAGCCATAGTCCATACCAGTATGTCTTGCGCTTTGAGTCGGCGCCAGCCTGGAGCTTGGCAAAGTACTCTTTTGACGATGCCTTGACCTCCCGGATCTCGACAGCCCCTTCGTTAGCCGCGTTCACGGCGTCTTGCACGGCCTGCAGCTCGCTGCCCGTCAGCTTGGACTTCTTGGCGTCTGGGATTCGCAATGGGAAAGCATGTGAGGACGGAGAACTCATACTATACTATACCCAATTGAAAATCCGTACCAAGCACCTCGAGAATGAACGGCCGTCCGTTGCCCAGCATGCGCACGTCGACGTCCTCGCGGCCGGCCGTGTGAAACTTGTAGCCGCGTCCGTGGAAAAACGGCATCGCAATCTCGCCAATGCATTCCTCGACCGACGATTCGCCCATGCGCTGGCCTTCCAGGACCCTGTGGATACCGCGGATGAGAACAATGATTGGGAGAGATTAAGAGACACGGTGTCCGTACCATGGCGTCTGGCTGAGGCCGCGCTTGTACTTGAGGTAGCGTCCTTGCAAGTACACGGGCTCGCGCTCCAGCACGACCGTGCATTTGGGCGACGACTGTAGCAGCGTCGGCGGGCACTGCGATCATTATAGGTCAGTCATTGTACATCTATATTCATCATGAATTGATGTCACGAACCGTGATCGAGTCGGGCATGATTGAGAGCGACGCCAGCGCACGGTTGACGGCACCAAAGCCGTCAAGGATCGGCGCGGGGCCGCGGTGGCGCTTCTTGCTGCTTTGTGCATCCAGTTGATTCTAATCAGCGTTGAATAGTTGATCAAGTCAGAGGTTAGTACGGTAGATCACGAGGAATCTCCTCCAGAACTGCTGCACCTTGATCGCTGGGATCTGCTGGACTTCGTCGGCCGATTGCTCGTGGCTCACGTCCAGCAGCACGGCGAAATCGGCACGAATCTCACAGGTCGTGACGCCAATGGTCTCACCCACACGCTTGACCACGAGCAGCTACAAAAGAGACCGTCAGTTTCGATAGACGCATTAGGTTCCAAAATCTCTACGACGTACCTTGAGCACGTCCTTGAGATCGTATGGCAAGTACGAGCGATTGAACCCTTCGATCGTACGACCAAAGTGCTGGCGCAGCGAGTAGTCACGCAGCAGCACAGCGCTCGGCAGCTTGATGTTGAGCGCGAACGCATCGACGTCGTAGCGGCTAGCGATACCCAGAGAAAGGTTAACCACGTCGCAGAAGCATGTAGCCACATACACACACGACACTGCAACGCGTACTTGTTCTCGCAAACGCGTTGCAGCTCCTCGATCACGTGGTCGTGGAAGCGCGAGTCCAGCACGCCCACGCAGCATGAGCACACTGCACAGTCCACCCAGTCAGTCGCTTCCCCGTCTGTCTCCAGTTTACAGCACCGTCAACTCACCGGCGCCCGGTGCTGGTGCGGGCGGCAGCACCGTACCGCTCTTGCCCGCAAACGCCTGCAGCACCGCATACAGCTCGTCTTCTCCACGTCTACGCCAGAGACACCAAATCAGAACTGCGTCAGCGACCGTCGTAACATTGTCGCCGTCTCTCTTTTCTGTGACGTGTACCCGTAGACGGTGGCGTCCTGGACGTTGGAAAAGCGCAGCGCACACCGCACGCAGACGCCAGTGGTCAGAACTGCTGCGTAGCCATCGGCACGGAGCCGTGTGGTCGGCGCTTCGATCGCGTGCAGCGCCACGTCCATCGTGAGATCGTTCCCCGCCTTTTGTCTGTTCGCGTCAACCCTCACCCATCCAATTTATTGGACTCAGACAATACGACATTCTGATTCTCTGATGACCCTGCTGGTCGTGACACCCTGTTTTGGAGAGCTGGCGTGAGCTAATTGTTGCGTAAAGGGGGGCACGTGGATACACAAAGAGGAGCCAGACAGCTGGGGAGAGTGGCTTCGAGTTGCTCAATTAAGGGAGCACTTGGTGCACTGCTTTTGGCCGCACGACCTTCGCAAGTCAGCACGTCAAGCAAGGGGCTGCTTTCTCGTTGAGCTGAAAAGAAGCGAGGACAAACTGCGGTCACAACACACGTGGACGCGCGAGCGCCAGCGACACGACGCGTCGCGTAGAGAGAAAGCAATAACCACTTCGTGGGACCATTGAGCGCGACTAGCCATGCCAGGTTTCTGTCCCAAGTGCGTACAGCGTTGGTGTTGGGCGGGCCTAACGTGGTGTGAAGGGCATACCGCTGCAGGTCGGGCACTTGGGCGACGTCGTGAACGTGTGCGACGCGAGCAGCGCAAGGAACGCACGCAGCGCCGTCTTGCGGTAGTT
>JAADVZ010000586.1:0-19673 GCA_023335925.1 Pythium phragmitis | reverse complement strand
CTTCGCATCCCATCGGCAGTAAGCAAGATGGCTCTCGACACGGACAGCAGCACGCCGGCGATGAAGGCAACACCGAAACCGAGTGATCAACGCTGTGTCCGCAACAGCCCGTAGCATCGCCCCCTATCAGCACTGGAGTTGGACGACGTACCCTCCGTAACGTCAGCGAGAAGCCCAGCCTCACAGCGTGCGCTATGTCGTTTGTCTCAATCCTCGATCATCCATTATAGGCTTCAACCATTAAATACAAATAAAATACAGTCGTTGTGGGATTTACTATGCTGCGACTTGCCCTATGTAAAGATGGACGCGACGAACAACGGGCATTCGTGGTGCGGACTGATGAACACCCGCTCATTCCACCTTCGTATTGCAGTGAGTCTGCCCGCTTGCAGCAACACCAACAACTCAGCCGAGTCCCATGGCTGGATTACCGACCTAGCAGTAGCCAAAATGAACAAGTGGTTTCCCTCACCGTCGTCTGTGATAGCCACTCGGGCAGCTTGCGCTATATTAGACGGCGAAGGATGGCAAGCTCCAGTCATTACTCGCGGACCGCGTCGGCACCTCCAAGTGGTCGCAGCACTTGTGAGCGTACAACAAGATGGCGGGTGCTGCGGTCAACGTTGTCAGGAATGGACGCTATTCCTCGATCGTCGACTAGTCGGTGGGTGTGCCTGTGTCCACCTTGTTCACAACTCTCAACAGGTGAGTGCAGGGAGAGCTCGCTTGCGCCTCATTATGGCAGCGGTGACGGGCATTGTCGTAGATAGAATGCAAAATAAACATAGCCAAGCCAAAGCTAAGGAGTATTCAAAGAGAACCATTCGAGGGAGTAATATGCATTGTGTCTTGCCAAGAGGGAGAGAGCGATCTTCGCGGTCCTCAGAGCTCAGCCACGCTAGTGAGCTTACGCTCAGCCTAGTGCTCCGGGCAGTAAATCGGCCAGCGGTTGCACCAGCGCAACGAGTTCGGCTCGCCAGGGCGGGAGACTTCGAAATTGGAGTTCTCCGGCGCTGTCTCGCTCGCTTCGGTGCCACGCAGCGCCGTGGTCTCGGCTTGGACTTGAGCGATCGCGACGAAAGCGATGGCGGCGATGATCGTACGGAAGCTCTTCATGGTTTCGTGTGGTATTGAAGGCAAATTGCGCAGTGAGTATTTGCTCACTCGGCAAGTTTTGGTGGTTTCTTGCGTACTCTTCTCACTATGGCTATGTACACCCACTGATCTGGGAGTGATCTCACTGAGAGTGAGACGGGATACCAGTCCTAATACCATTGGGTGAGGTGCGAGAAGTCTTGCTTGGGCGGATCCCCAACTTCAACGCAACATCCCTTTCAAAACGATAGAAATCACGAAGAGCTCCGTTCTAACCCACTAAGTACGCACTGCAGCATACGCACTTAGTAGTGCTTGTCAAAGTTCAAACGGTCTCAGCTACGCAAAACATCCACCCGCATGCTGCGCGCCGTCGTGCGTTTCGCCCGCGACGTGGCGCAACTTCCGAGCTTTCCGCGCGTGCGAGAGACAGGCGCCGAAACTGTCGGCGACGAGGAGGTCGATGATGAAGCTTCAGTGCTTCGGGTCGTCGTGACCGATCAGATCCCAGGCCAAGTGCTGCCGCCCAGTGACACGACTTGGCTCGCGTTGCTGCCGTTCCAGGATCTCGATGGCAAGCGCTTGACGCCCGAGATTCGAGCCGACCGCGTGCGCACGCGACGAGCGTTTGTGGAGCTGCTCGTGTGGCTCGCGGCGTCACCGCAGTATGGCTGGGACGCTGCGACCATGCAGTGCGGCGAGATGGTCGGTCCGCCGCGCACCACAACTCCCGATAATGCGTTTTGGCTTGGCTTGCTGCGCGCGCTGTGGCCCGAGGCCGCACTGGACGCCACGCAGCCGCTCGAACGCAATCTCATTGCGCTGAGCCGTGCACGGCGGCCACGGTTTCTACTGTGTCTCGACCAGGACATGGGCGGCGCTGTCGACGCTGCGTCGCTCTTGGAATCGTTTCTACTCCCGCCGGACGACGACGCGCCGCCAGTGCTGTACGGACCGACAATCGTGGACGGTCTGCCTGATGACGATGACGAAGGCGTCGTGGTCGAGGTTGGACTGAGTTTCACAAGCGGCAAGATCTCGCTAGCGACTATGACGCAACTGCTCGATGTCATTGACCGCGTCCACGCCAATAGAGACCCCAGTGTAAACAGCTGCATTCGCTTCCGTGTCACGACTCTGCGATTTGGTGGAGATTGCACGTTCCAGGGCAAGGCCCTCGAGCTGCTGGGCCACCACCGCTGCCGCGCGTCCAACAGCGTACGCAGTATACGGCTCGGGAATCTGAGCGACGTCCGAGCTTCCGTTCGGCGATTGTTTCTCGCGGATCTGCTCACGCGTGGCCACTCGCATTTGCATCGCCTCGCGACGTCGACGTACGACAGCTTTGTGCCTGTGGCCGCGGCCGTGCGGTCCGGTGGTGCATCGCATCTTCAGGAACTCGACGTGAAGTATGCAGCGACCAATGAGAACGCCGCGTGGCTCGCGTTTGCGTTTTTCCACGTCGACTCCAAGTCGAGCGTGTCGTCGCTTTGCCTACGTGCACCGAAAAGCAGAGAGGACGACCACGCGTACGCCGCAGGACTCACTCTCCCTTGGCTCGCGACCTTCGAGCGCGTGCTCCGCAGTGTGAGTGCCGAGCGAGACCTCGCGCACATGGAAGGTCCGCTTGATCAACAGCATCGCGTGCGAACGTTTGTGCGGTTGCAGTCAGGCATCGTGGCCAAAAGCGGGCCGTCGAAAATCACCAAGACAGTCTGCACGCTGAACGAGACTGCGGACAATGAGGTGGAGCTGCTTGTGCGATACAAGAGCTCTTTGGCTGTTGTGATCCCGGGAGCCGGCGTCGGCTGGGTGCCGGCGACGGCCGTGATCTCGGAACGCACCATGCAGTCGTCTGTGGGGGTGACTGACACTCCTAGTACCATCCCTATTAACCAACGGGTCACGTCCTTCACGTGGGACGGCTCCATGGCGCCGTGCCTCGCGTCGTCGACCTACCACCATGTCGCAGCACTCGTGGAGCTGCTGGCGATCATTGGAAGACCACTGCGGTCGCTGCACTTGCCTGCCATGAGGTTATCGCGTGAACACCTCGTGCATATCCTACTCTATTGTCCGAACCTCACCGAGCTCAACGTGAGTGGCCACGACTTTGAGGACATCGATCCGCTCATAGACGCTTACGCGAGCGGCCAGTGCCGCATCTCCACACTGAGCATATCACGTAGCGACGACACTCCCATACGGTACGGGTCCATCGCCGTACCCATGGCGCAGATCCTCGAGGGCAATGGTCGCGACGTGCTCCGGCAGCTCGTGGTCCATTCCGTGCCGCAGTATGCGCCTTCTCCGATCAGTCAGATGGCGGTGGAACGCTTGGTCGAGCCCCTGGCAGTGGCTGTGAGTGACCCGCATTCCAAGATTGAGTATCTCCACTTGCCCGGGATCAATCTGCATGCGAGCAACACACTGCAGCTGCTGCATAGTGGCTTTGCGCAGCGCCCACTGAGCTTTTCGCCCATGCCGCTGCGCGCCAAGCTCGCGTTTCTCAGTGCGATCTACCGGTTCGGCAGTGCGCGCAGTCTAGGGCAGCTGGACGCGAGTGTGTTGGGCGTGATATTCCGCTTCAGCTACGACTGCTTCGCGCGTCGCGTGCTCAAGAATGCACCGCTTCGTCTGGACGCGTGTGCATGTAAGACTTGTGCGGTGAGACCGTTGTTGGGGTTTTGATGGTTGGGTTGTACTTGTGATCACCTCTGTTGATATGTTAATTGCTGGAGGCATGTTCATGGCCACCTCAGTCTTGTCATACTCATCTTACAGCTAGCGGCAGCTCCAGTCAGAATGGCGCGCGCCTCGCAGGACTAAGTGAATGTCCTGGAACGGTCGCGTGTCTTAAGTCCGTGGGGGAACCTGACAAGAGACTTGGTAAACTGCGAGAGTACGCACAGTAAGTGCCCCGGGGCCTCGGTATGCTAAGCCGCTCGAATGCGGCCAAGCAGCTCACCACGACGCTGAACCAACCGAACTCAGACGGCATTCCACTCCGCCGTCTCGCGATGCATCGTGCCTCCCAGCGCAGGACAAGCCTCGTCTTGAATTTCACGCACGACGCAGATCGCGACAAATCTCTCGCTGACGCCGTCCGCGCTCTCTCATGCAGCTATTACTCGATGAGCAGGTGCTAAGCTAGCCTAGCGTTTGATTTAGCTCAGTCACTCTTCTCGATAATGAGATGATGTCACTCCGCCCACAAGAGAAAGAAAGGATGGCGGTTGCCGGTGTGTACCACGAGCGCCAAGAGCTGCTGCGCTGCGGGATCCATGCGCTCAACAACGTACTGCAGGGTGCGCCCACTCTCATGTACTCTCTCTGCTGCACTTTCTACGGGACTGACGTTCCTGCCTCTCGCTGTAGCACGCGTGGTGGACCAGCAGCAGCTCGATGCAGCGTGTCTGCAGCTCGTGCGGAACGCCGACGGCCCACAGTCGCCAGGCTCAGCTTCAGCGTCGCCGTCGCTGCGTGCGCGGCTCTGGAACCCGCACCGCTCGGCGCTTGGGCTTGGCAACTACGACGTCAATGCGCTGATGCTTGTGATGCAACAGCACGGTCCGTGCCTTCCCTCTCGATTCACGTGGGGCCGACCCATCGATAATCAACTGTGGGAAAATGTGGAACTGTAGGCTACGAGCTCCATTGGATGGACAAGCGACAGAAGATCACGCCCGAGACAGTCGACTTTGATGCCGTCGAGGGTGTGCTGTGCAACGTGGTGACGCTCGGCGGGCTCTTTAGCCGGTTCGGTCTGGAGCAGCGTCACTGGTTCTCGATAAAAAAGGTTTTCTCCCCTTCGCTCTGTGCCGCTGCCCGTCGTGAAGCCTCACTCTCTTCTGCTCTGAGTAGATTGACGGGCTCTGCTTCAATCTCGACTCGAAGCTGCCGGCGCCAGGGGCGTTTGCCGGCGACGACGAGTGCCGACTGTTTCTCCAGGAGCTCGTCGACACGGGCGAGTGCGAGCTCTTCCTCGTCAAGAAGACGGCGACAGACACGCGATAAAGAAGACTTGAAGATTGTATTGGGAAGCCTGAATATATATGGTTCGTGTGGAATAGAGAGTAAGTAACCTGGGGTGGTCGTGTGCAGGGCTCAGTGCTTGGTCATGGCTGTGGGCTTCTGGTAGATTGGTGGGTTCGTGGTCGGCGGCGTGTGGACATTGTCACGGCTCGTAGTGCGTTCGCGCGCGCTCACGTCGCGCGACGGCTGGAAGACCTTGAAGGCGTTCTTCTTGGCCGGGCCGTCGATGTAGGCAAAGAGCTCGTCGCTCATGTAGTACTTGTCTGTGCCCTTGTTGACATTGCAGTCCTCGCAAAAGCAGAGCAGGATCGTGTCGATGCCCGTACCGTAGACATCGAGGAAGAAGGACGCCGTCGCGTAGCCCAACAGCCCCGTGATCTAGCAATAAACAAGATCATTAGCAAGGGACGAGGTACAGTGAGAAGACCAAACGACCGTACCAGCATGGGGAAGATGGGCGAGTCCACTTTATCGAGATCGCCCAGAAAGAACGTGGGCACGTGCACGGGCGGGTGGCGAATGAAGAGAAACATGAAGAACATGGCAAATGCCGCAATGAAGAGCTTGCCCAGCACCATGAGGAACCGCGTGATGATGCTCACGGTCGCGACGCGCGCAGCGTTGTTGAAGAGAAGCAAGAACGAGTCCTTCATGGCGGGGCAAAAGCTGGAGCCTTTCATGGCCACGATGATGAACGCGTTGGCATTCAAGAACTTGAGCACGGCCTCAAAGCACCACATGCAGCACTTGAGGCAGAGCATGACGACGCGCACGGCACGGTTTCCCTGCTGCGCAGTCTTCAGCTTTTGGTCAATGTACTCGAGCCCGAGCCGCAGCATTTGGACGACGGCAATGATCAGACTGCCGAACGCCATCGAGCCGAGATGGTACCGCAGCGTGCGCCACATGGATCGACCCACGACAAAGGTGCGAATCTCGCGCTTGTCCAGTGTCCAGTAGTACTCGCAGAAGCACCCGGCGAGCGTCGTGTAGGCCACAGCCTGGATAAACTGGCTCGTCCAGAGCAGCCCAAACAAGTGGTAGATGAGCAGGTAGTTGGTCACGTCGTCATTTTCCAGTTCGACCGAGACAGAGACAGTAGCGTTCGCGCCCACGACGCTCGAGGCCGCGTTCTGGACGTCCTTAATGGACACATTGGCCGATGTCATGATGTAGGCGGCGGCGACGATCCAGTACGCGACAAGCCCCATGGCAAAGACTGTCGGCACAATGGGATACAGCACCAGCGACGGCATGGTCTGCAGCGCCTTGGAGGCCTCGCGGATAATACCGATCGCAATGCGGATTCGCGAGCACATGAAGATGAGCACGAGAAAGAGCGCAACGTCGACGCCGATCATCACGTAGCACGCGATGGCCCAGTAGTGGACCTGGTTTTGCGCGACCTGCCAGCCGCTGCCGTTGATGTAGTTGGTCGATTTGACCATGACGTTGTTGATAGAGTCCGTGAGCGTGGCCGACGTGATGCCCATGCTGCCCATGGCGCCATTGATCTTGGCAGCCGAGAGCAGGCCGCCTTCGTACGCACAAAAGAGCGTGATGACCAACTGCATGACAATCACCAAGAAGATGACGAGCCACACAAACACGCCGGCGCAGTACCGCAGCAGCAGCAACCATATAAACCCCAAGACGATCGCAAAGAGACCGCCGCACACAAGGATCGGCAGTGCGGCCTTCTGGACGTCGCCGATCCAGCGTGCGACCATGAACCAGCGGCGGCTCAGCTCGTCCGTGAGCGGATCCGAGCGCGCGCTCGAGATCTGCCTTTCCTCTCGCGCGACTTCAATGCTTGTGCAGTTGGGCCGCAGGGCGAGGACCATGTCCTTGCAGTCGGCGGTGCCGCAGTCCATCATCGGGTTCAGAATCGGGTCGCTGCCACACGTCTGCCGGACGCGCGGGTCCGCCAAATACCACGCGGTTTCGTTGGCCGAGCAGTCGTCTGCACACCGAGCGAGCTGCTTGACCTGGATTGTACTCAGCTCCATGCAGCGCATCAACACCTCGGTCGTGTTGAGCATGAGCCGCCACGGGGATCCGGCCTTGGTGTCTTCGACGTTGATCCCCGCAGACGTCGAGATTGTGTTGATTGGATCAATGTTCTTGGCGTAGTCCTTGTACGCGTGCGCGTACTGCGGGTTCACCGAGTCGTTGGTCATGGGGCACTTGGGCACACAGACGCCGTAGAACTTGCGCAGCGTTGCCGGCGTCATGAGTGACGCCACGTCGTCGGTGTTGCTGCCAAAGATGGCGACGAGGTCCTCGGACAGACGCGGGTACAGCAAGTAAGGATACTCGGTCAGGTCGTAGGCCGGCACACCGTCTTTCGCCGCGACTTTGAGCCCACACGTGCGGCCCATCCAGTCAGTACCGTACACCAATCGCTTGGGCTCGCCGTGCGCGTATCCAACGGCTGCGATGATGATCATGCCGACCCAGAAGAGTACAAACACGAGCGAGCACAGCAAGTCGGTGCACTTGCGGTTCTTCGGCTTGAAAGGATTGGCCCCCTCGGCGGGATCCGCTTGATCCTAGTTACATAGATTACACAGTTAGTGTATACGAATGGCGTATTCGCTTAGTCATGTTGGCAAAACGCACCTCGGCATTGGCGCGCTTGCAGCACACGTTCCCCATGGCGGAGAGCGTTGTTCCTGTGCGGGCAGAATGAGAGACTGTGCGTCCAAGTCTTCAATGACAGACTACGACTCTGGGCGTTTGGTGGAGGCGGCAGTCGTGAGTAAGGGAGCGGAATAGCTGTCCAACGCTAAAGAAAACCGCAGCCATGAGCTGTCGTTTCTTGCCCCCCCCCCCTCGCCGGAGAATAATATGCGACAGTGTCGCTTCAGCCAACACCTCATTATTGCAGTCGCAGAGCCACTGTATATTAAGGCACCACGTACGAGTAACGGAGGAGCCATTTCGGTCATGACGATGAAACCACCGAACTGCATACGAAGCGGCGCTAAATGCGCATCCTCCTTGATGAACCTCTGTCATGTTCCCCGAAAGCTCTTTGCGACCAGGAATGTAGCCATGTAGTGAGTGATGGTCTTCGTTCCCAACCCAATTGACTGAACAAGGGACGAAACTCATAATTCAGTAGGTTACGCTTCCAACATGAAGTGTACCCTCCTCCATCCATAAGGGTTTACATCTTCACTTTTGGATTCTCAGGGGAAAGGGAAACCATGACGAGCTTGGCGTTCTTGGACGCGCTGTATGCGGCGTTTCCGACGCCACAGGGACCTCCCGTGTCGCCCACGACCGCTGCAAACGATGCGGAAGCGTCGGCTGCACCAGGCAAGGCCAAGAAGCGACCAGCGCCCGCAGCGTCACGCGGGAAAACGACATCGCCTCCGCCGCCGGCTCGGCCGAAATGGATGGAGCAAGCAGATGACGCGTTTGCCGATCCATTTGCGGTGCCACAGTACTCAGCGACCGACACGCAGCTGCTGCGTGTACTTTGCGTGGACCACGTCGACTTGCTGGAGGCGAGCGAGCGCGAGAAGACGCGGTCAGCGGTCGGCGCCGTGGTCACGACCAAGCGCCACGCGGCCGAACCAAAGAAGAAAGCCGCCGCCGCGATCCACCCAGCGCAGCAGCTGATGCAGCACTGCGCGCAGTACGTTTCGTCAGTCGAGTTTGCCGTGTTTTCGGACACGGAGCTTGCCGAGACGATCGTGCAGACAGTGGAAGACGCGCGCGGCCAAGAAGATCTCATCCAGTCGCACTTATTTGGCCTCGTCGGCGTCGACGGTATGGAGCTCATTGCGTTTGTGATGCAGCACGCCGCGCAGATGGGGAAAGGGGGCAGTATCACGCGTCAGACGATCCAAGACGCGGCCAAGCAGCAACAGCTTTTGAGCAGTAGTGCTGCTGGTGGTGCCCGTCCCGCAGTCGCATCGTCGTTTTCGATCCAGACGGCGACTGAGCAGCTCCAGCAAAAGCAACAGCGCAAGGCGCAACGCAAGGCACGCGCACAGGCCGGTGGGGGGAATACTAATGACGATGATGACGAGGGCAATCTGCAGTGGCTCGAAGCCGCCGGGTATGATCTTGAAGTGCTGCGTCTCCAGCGCCAGTTTGAAGATGAAGAGAAACGCAACGATCCGACGTCGTTGCTGCTGCGTGAGTTTGGCGAGCTACGCGGCGGGTACGACACGAGCGGCGCGGCCGGGCAGCTCACGTCAGCGGGTGCGCTGTCGCTGCCGGCGTCGACCAAGCGAACGTACTTCAAAGGGTACGAACACGTGCATATTCCTGCCCACGCCAAGAAGGCGCTGGCCAAGGGCGAGACACTCGTGCCCATTAGTCAGCTTGAGCCATTCGCGCAGACGGCGTTTAAGGGCATGAAGACACTCAACCGTCTGCAGTCCAAGCTCTTTAACGCGGCCTATAGTACGAACCAGAACCTGCTCGTGTGTGCGCCGACCGGCGCCGGCAAGACGAACGTTGCAATGCTCACGATTCTCCAGCAGATCCGATCCCACTTGCAGCGCAACGAGCGGAACCCGCTCGCGCACATGAAGATCATTTACGTCGCACCCATGAAGGCGCTCGCACAAGAAGTCGTGACCAAGTTTGGCGAGCGGCTCCGCGAGCTCAAGTTGAGGGTGGCAGAACTGACTGGCGATATGCAAATGACCAAGAAGGAAATTGAAGAGACCCACTTGATTGTGACGACACCGGAGAAATGGGACGTCATCACGCGAAAGTCGAGCGCGCAGCAGGCGCTGCTGAGCCAGGTCAAGTTGCTGATTATCGACGAAGTGCACTTGCTGGCCGACCAGCGTGGGCCCGTGATCGAGACGATTGTCGCGAGAACGCTCCGACGTGTCGAAAGCACCCAGAGCATGATCCGCATTGTCGGGTTGTCGGCGACGCTGCCGAATTACGCCGATGTCGCCACGTTTCTGAGGGTGTATGTGCCACCTGGGGATGCCCACGCGCAGAACGCGGCCGTCAACGGGGGTAAAGGCGGGCTGTTCTTTTTCGACTCGACGTACCGTCCCGTGCCGTTGGACCAGACTTTCATTGGCGTGAGCACTACAGGCAATGGGCTCAAAGATGCGCTGAATATGAGTGCGAGTCAGCTCACCAAGACGCTCGAGACCGAGGAAGACCGTGCCAAGAACAGCAGCCGAAACAACGCAGCGCCGTCGAATATGAGCAAGCTTCGTCAGGTGCAGATGCTCATGAACAAGCTTGCGCTCGTGCACTGCCTCGCGCAAGTGCGCCGCCAGGAACAGGTTATGGTGTTTGTGCACTCGCGCAAAGACACGGCCGCGACCATGCGTGCGATCATTGAGCTCGCGCCTAATGACGAAGAAGAGCCCGATCTCCTTGAAGCGTTTCTGCCACCGCAAGATCTGCCCAAGCTGCCGTCGGGGATGATGGACCGACTCACTAAGAGTCGCAACAAGGAACTGAAGGATCTGTTTTCGTACGGACTTGGCATCCACCACGCTGGTATGCTGCGCAGCGATCGGAACCTCACGGAAGAGCTCTTTGAAAAGGGGTACATTCGCGTGCTGTGTTGCACAGCGACGCTCGCGTGGGGCGTGAACTTGCCGGCCCATTCGGTACTGATCAAGGGCACACAAGTGTATAACTCGGACAAGGGTGGCATGACCCAGCTGAGCATGCTTGACGTCATGCAGATCTTTGGGCGTGCGGGGCGACCGCAGTACGACACGAGTGGCGACGCCGTGCTCATGACGACACAAGACCAGCTGCCGCACTATCTGAGGCTGCTGACCACGGGTATCCCCATGGAGTCGGCGCTCATTAAGGCGCTGCCTGACCACTTGAACGCCGAGATCGTCTCGGGCACGGTCACGAATCTGGACGAGGCGTGCGAGTGGCTCAGTTATACATACCTCTATGTGCGCATGAAGAAGAACCCACTCTCGTACGGGCTCAAGTATGACGACGTCCAAGGTGATCCTCAATTGATCGAGCGGCGCAAGCAATTACTAATGGACGCGGCCGAGAAATTGCAAGCGTGCCGCATGATCAAGATCTTGAAAGAGAAGACGCGGCTCGACCAGACTGAAAACACTGGCAAGATTGTGTTTGCCGTCACGTCGATTGGTCGCGTGGCGAGCCACTTTTACATCCAGCACACGTCGATCCAGACCTTCAACGATCTACTGGACGCCAAGACTGGCGGAGGCGGCGACGACAATGAAGACAACGATCTCGATTGGGAAAAGGCATTGCTCGTGCTTTGTAGCAGCAATGAGTTCGAACAGCTCAAGGCCCGCGAGGAAGAAATGAACGAGCTCGAGAAGCTCCAGCGCAATTTCTGTCGCTTTGACGTGCGTGGCGGCGGCATGGAGACGTACATGGGCAAGACAAACGTCGTGCTGCAGGCTTTGATTGGGCGTGCGCGGATCACGAGTTTTACGCTCATTTCCGATACGAACTACGTGGCACAGAACGCTTCGCGCGTGTGCCGTGCGCTGTTTGAAATTTCGCTGAAGAAACACAACTCACGCCACGCCGAAATGTTCCTGCAGCTTGCCAACAGCATCGACCAAAAAATGTGGTGGGACCAGAATCTCCTGCTCCAACTCCCCAACGTGCCCATGGACGTGGTCACCATGGTCGACCAGCAAAGGCGATTCTCCCTTTACGACACGCTCGCGGACGAGTCGGGAGAAATACTTGACAAGCTCCCAGCCAAGGCGCGCAAGTGGGTCACGCTGCTGCCATTTATGGATGTAGAGAACGTGCTCGTGCAGCCGTTTGGCGGGAATATGCTGCGGATTGCGTACGCGTTGCGACCGCTTTTCCACGAGTGGCGTGAACATATCGTGGGCGGTCGTACACTCACCTACTGGCTTTGGGTCGAAGACGCTGTGACCGGCTTCATCTACCATTCTGAGTACGTTGCGCTCCACCAGAGCCGTTTCCTCGGCTGGAAGGAAGGCACGCAGCGCCTGGATATGGAGTGCTTTGTTCCTGTCTTCGTGTCGAGCGAAAGCAACGAGGCCAATTATGTGATTCGCCTGCTCTCGGATCGCCTGGTCGGCATTGAGACGTATTACGAAGTGGCCTACACGCCCGCTGAACCGGAGGGCAAAAAGTCGGACAAGGAAAAAGAGAACGACATGTATACCAAGCTGCTCACGCTACATCCGCAGCCGCTGCAGTCGCTCCAGAACCCCGTGTTCCAGTCGCTCTATGTATCCAAGTTCCAGTCGTTCAATCCGATCCAGACGCAGGCGTTCCACCAGCTTTACCACCAGGATGGCAACGTGCTGCTCTGTGCACCGACTGGGAGCGGTAAGACGCTGTGCGCCGAACTTGCGATGCTCCGCGTGTGGAACAAGGTCGCCAAGGCTCAGACGGAGACGTCATCAAGCGAGCCGTCGCTTATCGTATACATCGCGCCGCTCAAGGCACTCGCTCGGGAAAAGGTCGCCGACTGGAAGGCGCTCTTTGAACGAAACCGCGAGCTCCGCAAGAAGGTCGTGGAAGTCACGGGTGACACGCTGGTCCACGTCGAGTTTGTCTTGAACAAGGCTGACATTGTCGTGACGACTCCCGAGAAGTGGGATTTGCTGACGCGCCATGTAATCATCGGTCGTCAGCTCATGCGGCGCACGGCGCTCGTGATCGTTGACGAAGTCCACTTAGTTGGCGAGGCGCCGCGCGGTGCTGTGCTCGAAGTGCTTGTGAGCCGTCTGCGCCGCTTCTCTCGCGATGGTGGGAATGCGATTCGTCTTGTGGGTCTGTCGACGGCACTGGCGAATGCCCACGACGTCGGTCAGTGGCTGGGCATCACCAAGGACAATGGTGGTGAAGTGTACAATTTCCGCGCGTCCGTGCGGCCCGTGCCCATGGAAGTCCACATCCAGGGATTTCCGGAACGCCACTTTGTGTCTCGCATGGCCGCGATGAATAAGCCGACGTTCATGGCAATCCGTACGCACTCGCCCGAGAAGCCGGCGCTCGTATTTGTCTCGTCCAAGGCGCAGACTAAGTTGACAGCGCTCGATCTCATCTCGTTCTGCGTCGCGCAGGCCGATAGCGGCGTCGGCGGCAGCTCGGGCGGCGCCAAGCCATTTCTCAAGGTCGACGACAGCGTCATGGATGCCATCTGCAATAGCCGTGGAAGCCGCGTCGTTGATGAAACGCTGCGCCACACGCTATCGTTTGGCATTGGTCTCCACCACGCCGGGTTGGCGCGCAGCGACCGTGAGTTGGTGGAAAAGCTCTTCCGCGACAAGATGATCCAAGTCGTGATCTCGACGTCGACGCTTGCATGGGGCGTGAATCTGCCGGCGCATCTGGTCGTGATCAAGGGAACAGAGTATTTCCAGAATGGCCGTTACCGATCGTATCCGCTTAGTGATCTGCTGCAGATGATTGGCCGTGCCGGGCGACCGCTGCTGGACACCAAGGGCGTCGCGTGTGTGCTCGTGGAAGATGCGAAAAAGAACATGATCCAGCGGCTGCTGTACGAGCCGCTTGCGATTGAATCGACGCTTGGGGACCACCTCGTTAACCATCTCAACGCCGAAATTGCGGGCGGACTGATCACGCACACCAAGGACGTTGTCCAGTACCTCAGTTGGAGTCTTTTGTTCCAGCGCGTCGTCAAGAACCCGAGCTTTTACGGATACGGGCAGCAAGTGGAGGGAGGCGTGGAGGCGTTTTTCAAAGCCCTCGTGGATGCAACCGTGGAAACGCTGGTCGACACGACGTGCGTGACGCTAGACAAGAAGTCGGGTGATCTCAGACCCACAACACTGGGCAAGACTGCGTCGGCATTGTACGTGGACGTGCGCTCGGTCGCGGCAATGCAGGCATCGCTCTCGGCCGCCATTACCCAAAAGCGCAAGGCCGATGAGGAAGCACTCAGCGACGCGGCGTACTGGCAGCTGTGCGTGCTCCGCTCGATCTGCGCGTCGTGTGTCGAGCTGCGCGAGACGACGCCGCTACGCCACCACGAAGTGCAGAGCGGACTCGCGGCCGAGCTTTGCGCACAAGTGGCGTTTTCACCCATGACGAAACTGTTTCCGCAGCCCAAGAAGATGCTGCTCGAGACCCACGGCAGTGAACTCAAGGCGTTTTTGCTCGTGCAAATGCATCTCCAGAAGAAGCGGCTGCCGTCGAGCGATTTCACGAATGATCTGCGAGCATTATTGGACCAACTGCCTCGTCTGCTTTCGGCGGCGATTGATATTGGCGCACTGCTCCATCACAAGGAGCTCGTCGTTGCGGGCATTCAGCTATCACAAGGGATCGTGCAGAGCACCTGGCTGTCGGTGGCGGATGAGCCAACTATCCTCACGCAGCTACCGTTGATCACTGACCGCGTTGCCAAGGAACTCCAGACAAGTTCTAAGATCGCGAGCTTTGAAGATCTGCGTGTCTCGCTCAGTGATAACACCAAGCGAACGCAGCTGCTAGCCTCCGTCAAGAATGCCGGAGGCTCGTGGAGTGACGCGCAGCTCCAGGATTTGCGTCGTGCGATTGACGGAATCCCGCGGTTCCACGTTGTGGTCTCCACCAAACCGGCCAATGCCGATGGCATGATCGTCGTTCAGATCGAACTCAAAGCCGTTGATGCATCGGCGCGTTCAGACGCAACGGCGCTGGCCAACGCCCACGCGAAGAACCGTCTCCAAAAGCCAAAGCCCTATGGCTTTTACTTGCTGCTGACGTCGACGAGTTCTGGTGAAACGCTCCAGGTCAAGCACGTCACGTGGAAGATTCCTCGCGTGAACACGCAGTTTGCGCCTGTTGCCGTGGGCGGCGGTGCCTACAGCGTCCGCATTTACAGCGATGCGATCGCCGGCATTGACCAGGTCGTCGAGATCCCATAGTATCATAGAAACTGTGGTAATTGCTAGAAATCACGAAGAGCTCCCTTCTAAGCAAGTCTTCATGGCGTTTGGTGACGGAGTGTAGCGTTAGTGGCACCGTAGCACGTGGCGTGCAACGGCTTGGCGACTAAAGGAAAAGATCAGCGACAGCGCGTGGGCGTCAAGTCGACCCCACACACTGGACGCACTCGACTGACGTAGCTTGTGCCCTTCGTGCTTGGCATGAACGACGCTCAGGAACGCGAGCTTGCACTCGCTTGCAAGCGGCAGACTTACGGGGCTCGCAGAAAAGTCGAGCGGAAGCGGATCCGCTTCGAGTCGCGACCCGTCGCTCGAGGGAGTGAGCGTTGTTAGCTGGACAAACTCGAGTTGCCGATTTGCCGACAGCGCGAGCGCAAGATTCGTCGCGATCTGCGTCATGCTCGTATTCAAGACAAGGCTCGTGCTCTGGGGGACAAGGTGCATCGCGAGATGGCGGAGTGGAAGGCCATTCGAGTTCGGTTGGTTCAGCATCGTGGTGAGCTGTTCGGCCATGTTATTGTCATTCGTCATGGCAAATGGATTCGAGAGACTGAGCGTATCGATCTGGCACTGCCCTGCTGCGTAGGCCTCGGCCAGTGGGTCTATCCGTGTCATGCGATGGCCGCTGATGTTGAGTTCTCTCAGCTTTGGACAGAAGCGAAGAATCTGCGCGAAGTGGTTGTTCTCAAATCGACAAGCTGGTAGCTGAAGACTCTCGAGTGGTTTGCCCACGAGGGAGAGAAGCCTCAGCATGCTGGCAAGATGCTGCTCGGTGATCTCGCGCTGTTCCGCAATTCCAATGCGATCAATGGCCAGTGAGGTCACACGTCCATTGGCCTGGCTGATACCACTTGTGAGAGTACTTGGCTCGGATCGGGAAGCAATGATGGACGCTGCTGGGACCCACCCGACGCCGAGCCCCGGCAGAATCACCCCCACGAGGTTCTTGACTCGGGCGAGTTTCTCGACCTCTTGATCATGACCAAGTTTGCAGAGCAGCTTACCACCGGCGTACGGGTGCGATTTCACGGGTGTCGTGGACCGGATCGTTACAAACACTCGGTGGCCACCTTCTACGTTTTCTTCTTCGGCTGGTTCACCAGCGAGGTCCTCACTGGGCATGTGGCTTTGCAGTGCGCGTTCAAACGCGTTGATCCATTCCTCATTGAAGACTGACCGGTCCTGGGTCGTGCGGAGGCATAGCGACGACACAGACGATTTCGAATCGGCGTGGAAGAATGCAAACGCCAGCCACGCCGCGTTGAGCTCGCTCGAATCGTACCGCACATCGACCTCGTCCACTGTTGAATAACTGGCTCCACGAAAGAGAGAGGCAAAGGCAGGGAAGCTGTGGCTCGCAGCGACGCCTAGCCGACGCAGTTTGCTCGCTGGTGCGCTAATGAGACCCACAAGACAGCCCTGGACGGCGGCTGGTTTGACACCGTCGATAGAGCCGAGCGAAAACGTCGCGAGATCGAAATCTGGACTCCACCGTTCGCCGATAGTCTCCATGGCTTTGGGCTGTACGGTGCAGCCCACGCCAAACCGGAGTGCCGTGACACGAAAGATGATGCCGTCAGCGCGTCGGTCACTCGAGTGGAGACGATGGAGAGCGTCAAACAGCTTGGTCACCATCGCGTGGGTGATCTTGCCCGTGGTGAAACTGAGCCCGAGCTCGACGATACGGTGAGGGACTATTGTCCCACACGGCAGTGCACAAGTCTCCATCACCTTGTCCCATACGTTGACCCCTCCTTCTCCACTGCTAGTAACGACGTCGGTCTTGTCCGCCCATAGAAACTGATCCAATAGATCTGCAAAGTCGATTTGACTCGGGTCCGAGTCGACGCAGAGCAGGAACCGCGGTGACGGTGAGCGGCTCAGTGCGATCAAGCAACGCTCGAGGCCCATGGACCTATCAGACGAAGCGTCGGGACTCAAGTCTTTCAGTAACTCTAGCCAGAAGGAACGGCGTGGATCCTGCGTCTCCTCTCGCGGCCTCTGACCACCGCACTCCATCATCGCATTCCAGCCAAACTGTTGGGAGACACTCAGTCGCACCAGTAACGCGAGGGCAGCCATGCGCCGCTCGACAAGCGCGGTCGCCCAGGCGGCCAGAGTGGACCCGGAAATGTCTTGAAACGGCCGCACAGCGAGCCATACGTCCTCTGTGCGCAGAAGAACCTGCCCGGAGATGTGGCAAGTCGCGAGCGCACACACGACGGGACCGTGGACGCCACGGATCTGTGCATAGTCGTCGTCATGGACGGTCTCCGCTATGGGTGCCGAAGGCGGGAAGCTCGGCAGCAGCGCGACCTCGCGCACGTAGCGCTCGACAGATGACCTCACTGCCCGGTAGAACTCTTCGGTGGGCATCGCTTTTAGTTTAAACCTCTTTGCTTTCGTAGCCCAGAAAAGCTCTTGGGAATTGAGCAGGGTTCGCAACTCTATTTTCGTGTGGGTTCCAATGGAATCCAGTGCAGAAGGTCGCACCTGTTCCACTATTGTGCCGACGTCTCTAGTCCGCGGCTCGTTCCGAAATGATGCTGTGGTTTCACGAAGCGGACGACGACGCCCCATGATCCCCTCAGTCTTGTTGTCCGGACGCAAACGGTGCGGAGCAGGGCTCCGAGAATACAATGCAAAATACAATACCAACAGAACGTCAAGCAATAATAGTAATTGCAATACCCAGAGGAATAATAATCAATATCGCAATAATATCATCACTTATTGTTCTATGATCATAGGCAGAAGGCGTGAAATACTACAGTTTATCTGGAGTAAAACGCTCACGGAAGCAGTAAATAATGAAACCAGCTATGGTCGGATCAACAGAAAGTAGTGATGAGGCGCAGAATGCAGCTTTATGGAGGGGTTTTCCCTTGACCATGGCACCCGATTCCTGAAAGAGAGTGTCTGTGAGAGCAATACACTAGTATTGAGCCAATTTCTAGAGTGTATTTTCTCGCTAGAAGCACACTAATAAATAATTGAATTAAAACAAATTCCGTAGTAATTGAATTGATATTATTTTTTCGGAGCCCTGGTGCGGAGATCAAGAGCGAATAAACGGAGATTCATGGAGACGCTGCAACCCGCAATCCTGCACTACGATCTCATATCCTGGCTGGCCAAGCTCACAAACTCTGGTGTCTTGAGGGAGCGCAGCGATGCAACGGAATCGGGTCCTCGCTCTGGATGGCGCCAGAGGTCGTGCTCGACGAAACATTATCGTGTTGGTTTTCACCTGTAAAAGACTTGCCTGGGAGTGTCATGAATGCCTCCTAAACTAAACATGGCTACAATTGAACCATTCCCCAGGCTGTTGGGACTGTTTTCTCAGCTGTTTTGTATTGTCAACACATCGCAGGATGCACGAGAGAGTCACACTCCCACACATCAGCTGTTTTAAACAGCGGATTTGAACATTTCAGCAAACATCGGAACTTTTTGGCTTATTCATTGGTCAAAATTTCAGCCGGTAGACGCAATTTAATTGGCCAAAAATGAGTGTTGTTCACTACAGCAAACGACCTTTTTTGTTGATTGGCTAATTTTGTTAGTTAAGTCCAGCAATACGTCTGGCCGCCGGTGCGACATCAAAGTGGCACGCCTACTGTGAATGACGCGGCCAAGTTCCACAAGCCATAATTGAGACCTCGGATAAAACTTACCAGTGGCGATGCGCTAAAGATCCCACCCCAAATTCAAGCCGATTCCTTCCCCAATGATACAAATGTATGGACCATCACTCGTCTTGGCGAAAAATCCTGGTTTGGCATGGCCGGTACGATTTTGCTGATGTGGCCTTCGCCATGACGCCAACTTACCTTCCCAGAAGATTTGAGTGCTAATATTGTGGATTTCACCCTAGTTTTCCGATCTTGGCTAAAAAGAAGCGTTTTGTGTCACAAATAGCACTATGTCACTCAAGTGAGGTTATTTCGGTATTTTTGGAGTGAAGTTGAAGCAGACGCACTTCTGACTCCTCATTCCAGTCCAAAATCTCTGGATTTAGTCCAATAACCATTGCTGTGCGATACGTTTGATCCCGTATCAAGGGTGCGTGATTTGCCACTCGCTTGGGCTCACCGTGGACAGAAATTACGAATGAAACACGCAATACCAATCTCTATTTGAGCACTCAAGCGTTCCGGGGCGACTCGCCGAAGAAATTCCTGGCTGGACGCCCAAAACCGAACGCGTACGGGTGGGATTGAATTGAGTTTGGGGTGGGATCTTTAGCGACTCCCTGGGGTCCAAAGTTCTATATTTTTGCCGTGCGACGAGCGGCGTGTTGCACGAGATGAGACATGACCCGACACATCAGGTGTGTAGTGGCTTGCACGATACTCTGCATCAAGATTTGTGGCTGTTAGCCGTGCACTCACGCATGCGGTTGCGTTCTCGGAAGAGGCACGGAATAATTGATTTCCGACCGTTCGTTCAAGAATTGGATTGCGATCTTCTAGGATTTCCTGAGGCCAAACCCAACTAAGACTAGCCAGCCCCAACTAAGACTAGGGCAACCTGTTCCTTCGTGGTTGTGCGGCTGTTTCCTCAAAGCATTTGAGCTTCCTTGATCCTTCTCTCACTCGCGTCTGTAAAAACGATTAGTAGCAATCCTTTGGTGTGTGTGTGTGTGTGTGTGTG